>JABSTQ010009988.1:0-188856 GCA_013358835.2 Ixodes persulcatus
TTCATTTGACCTCAGTCATTCGAGCCAGGCATTCGGGCATGTGGTGTGGGTAGTTTGTGAGTATGGTGCGCACTACCGTTATGGTGTTGCTGTGCATGCTGGCTGAATGATCTTTCATGCGAGTACTCTACTTTGGCACTGTTTCCAAGTGCCTGTATAGTTGCATCATTTGCATAGAATAGTGTTACAATAAAAAATCAAGATTACAACAAAAAATAGCATATACTTTTGCTGTCTTTGTTCTTACAGTACAACTTCTGATAAACAGTTTTTTTTTATGCCGATGATTTTATGTTGAACATGGAGTCATCTGCATTGTGGATTTTCTTTTTAAGAAGTGGTCTGAACAGGTTTGTGCATGGTGGAACCAGTAAAGGAACCGTTGTTTCAAATGCATCACTGAACCGCAACAAAGTGCAAAGTTACTGAATCCAGAACGAATCAGAATTCCCGGGACTCCCTTGTTACGAGATCACAATGCGACGCACAGTCAAATACAAATGTATTCGACCGTGTAAACTGTTTTCGGGACAGCTTCGTGTCTCGAAGACGTCGCTAAGCATGCAATAATAAAAGCAGCCCTGCAAACGTTGGAACAGCGTGCCGGCTACAACAAAAAAGTGCCACCACGGTAAGAAAGTCGCTGATCACGGGAAAGTAGCAACAATGTGAAGGCACTGTTTTTAATCTTCGCAGACACTACAGAACGCTTAGCTCCAGAAATGACTCGGTGGCTCCAGTAACAGCTTGCGCGTTGCCGTGATAAAAGCTTAGGCGATCTACTTCTCTGCTGTCTTCATTGTTTCCTGTCATATTCACTGTGCTCATTCTTCAACACCATAAGTAGCCCTTCCCCGCCATACTGCTCTAAGGGACGCAGCAGAATCAAGTGTAAATGTATAGATAAAAAATGAAAGCCGTTTACAACTCCCCGTAACGCCGAATTAGAGCGCAGCTCTTGAGGAGGAGGAGGGAAGGGTACTCAGGGGAGGGTATACCCCTCCTCATCCTCCTCCTCCTCCTTTAATCTCCTCCGGGGGGGGGGGGGGGGGTCGGTCACGTGACCTCAAGGGGGGGGGGGGGGGGGGGGGGGCTCGTGCGGTGCATGTCCCAACATGCACCGCTCGGGGGAGGCGGTTACGCCGACGGCGACGCCGCTCAAGCCGGAAACTGGCGCCTAAGAGCTGCGCTGTAAAATGTAAGCATGTTTTGATTATATCTGATAAACTCAGAGACATACAAAATGTGTTGCAAATGAGCTGGCTACAGCTGCGTTCAATGCCTGATGTCACATGACACCCAGAGGTCAAGGTCACATATTCGATACAGCGCCTATGGGATGTTACTGTTTATATGAACCTCACCTGTGTGTTGGTAACGGTCTAGTGAAATTTGTAACTTTCCTCAAGAAACCTAGCCCCCTAGTACATTCCATGCTAATAAATAAGCACAGACATGCAGAAACACGAGTCACAACGGGCAGGGTGAAAGGCGTGTGTGCTCACCCTGCAGGGTGGTGATGGACTTGTGGGAGTGGACCAGGTGGGCCATCACTTGGTCCAAGGATCCCTGCCACTTGCAGGAAGCCCCAGGGCACGGACACACGTAGGGCCTGTCCAAAGACGCGGAGCGGACCGGTCATCTCGTGCCTCTAGATACGACAGCAACTTCGACCAACAGGCAAAAGTTGCAACTGTTTAGGAATACATCGCAATGTCTAGAAAGGTAGGACCCTCTCCCGAAAGGCCAAGTCGTGAAAAAAAGGGGTCAGCGCCCGCAAGCTCAGAAGAAAAGGATCAACTTAGCTCCGAGGACACGTCGGAGTTCGGGGAAAAACGAGGGGAGCCAAAGTTAAAAATACCGTAAGCTGCGTTTCAAAGGGGTCCTGCAATCAGTTACAACATTCTGTATCTATGGAAATACGCCTCTCTCGCAAACACAGCAGCTCAGGAACCACAGCACAAGCCCTAGAAACAAGTGTATAGATTATATATTCTTATTGATGCAGCATTAATATGGCAAATCGGGCCAGTTGGTTCATGATCGTAGATAGGCGCCGAAATGACACACGGACAAGAAGAGACGTAAACATTGGCGCATGTTTACGTCTCTTCTTGTCCTTGTGTTTTTTCGGCGCCTGTCTATGATTATTGATGCAGTCACAAGTAAACAAAAACAAAAAAAACAATAAAAAAAAAGGAATTAAAATAATGATGGCAACCCCCCCCCCCCCCCCCCCCCCAACGTTCACATCCTCGACAGCAGCCCTCACTTTGCCTCGACTGAATCGGTATTTCAATTCTCTTCAGGCTATCCAATTTGAAAGAAGTAGCTTTTAGAGGCGTGGCTTGCTGCTACTGTTCAGCTAAAGAGTACTGACCCGGCACTAAGTTTATTTACTTGTTTATTTCAAAATACCAGCAGTACCTTAAGGGATTACGATAGTTTGCACTGTGCCACGTGTGTAAACAAACACGCCGCAGAGTGCTGCTACCATGGTGCCAAGCTAGCTCTCCACTATATGCGTGAGTGAGCCTTTCCCTATGTTGCTAGAAACAAGCTTCCGCAGAAATTTGGAAGCGGCGCAAAAAGGTAACCTGTTATCGACCCGCGGCCGTCGGGATTTTCGCCGAGCGCAAACCCCTCGGTGCATCAATGGCCATGTCGAGCCGACGCCCGAGTCGGCCGAACTCGCCTGAACTCGCAGGTCTCCTCGTGCTCTGGCTTCTCCGAGTGGGACAGCAGGGCGGGGCAACCCGTGGAAGAGTACTTGCACGGGAAGAAGACCGAGTTGGCCACCTTCTCCATTGCCAGGTTGCGGATGTTGCCTGCACGCGGTTCAACGGGTCATGACACGTCCCCTCGTAACTCCCGACTCGAGCGTTTGGTCAGTGCCGCCTAGAAGACAAGGCCTGCGCAGGACGTCGTTGCCGACGGATCCCCGAGACTCGCCCCGAGCACACAGAAGCTCGACGGAGTCGCCGCAAAGCGGGGGAAGCGTTCGTCTCGGCGTCTCCGAAAAGCTAGAGTCGCGCTCGTTGTGAATAGCTGTGCGACGTGCTGGTGCAAAGGTCAACGCAGGACGGGCGGTGCTGCTAAATCCACTAGCAAAGACGTTTGGGGGGAAAAAGGCGAGGCCTTGCTTTCTAGGCGATATTGGTTCCATACCCTTCTCTCGACACAGCCCGGACAACCATGAATATTTAAGGGCGAGCTGGATGTTTCTCTATCTTGCCTGCACATAATAAATGTACCCAAAATATATATATATATATATTTTTTTTTTTCAGATGCTGCAAGGTCAAACTCTGATCACTGCAGTAGTGGACGACAAAAAAAGTGTTGTGAACAAGTGCCTGCAACATGTCCCTTGCAGCATTGAGCTACAGCAGGAAATGCTTGACAAGTGGACTCAGGTGATCAAGTAGGCTTATTTTCATTAAAGCATTCTTGCATTTTTACCCTCAGTGACCTTGTAAGAGAAGGGGGAAGGGGGTCAATTTAATATGATATTTTATCTCGTGAACTATCTATACGAGCTAATGTTTTAAATGGAAACGGAATAAAAAAAAAAAAAAAGTTCAAACTGTTAACTCAATGCTGTCTTCGCTAGGTGTTTCTCAAGTTTGGCAGATATTAGCCGAGGGAATAATTGTCCTGCCAAGTGTGCTAAATAACTCAAATCTGTTAACTTATTAATTAGTGGTTGTCCAGGTCATGTTGCAATTGCAGGAATGACGGTAATTACTATCAGAGTCCAGGCCAATTAAGATAATTTGCAAAAGTTTATTAGTGTTTGAGATACTAATTAATCCATTTTCACATTTTTTTAGACGGATTCGAAAATTGCATGCAAAAAGCGCGCTGCGAGCCCTGCCCACGACGACGCTTGGAAGAGTGAAGTAACGCCATTGAGGGCAGAGCTTGTAGCCAGCCATTTTTATATCTAGTTAAAAAAATGTTATATTTGATTTGAAATATTTTAGAAACAAACTTTTGCAAATTCCCTTAATTGGTCTGGCCTCTTAAGGCCCGTTCACACTCTTGCGACCTCTTAAAACCTGGGTTCCTTAAAACTTCTTAAACCAGAGGACACACTGGCGCCATCTATTGGGTAGTAGTGTAAACTCGGCGGTCCGGCATATTTTTTTATTTCTCTCTCGCATTATTCTTTCTTTCTTGGCTCGAAAAACGTTTGTCAATGTTATAAACGAGCCTTTCTATGGGTATTACGCACATTTGACCTCGGGAAATCCCGCAAAACCTTCGCTCTTGTGAAATGCAGTTCCAGGGTCACTGCATAGATGGCGCCACAATGCCAGCGTGTTCCCTCGTTCTAAAAATATTTAAGAAGTTTTAAGAGATCTCATCTCTCTCAGTCGTACTCGGTCGCAAGAGTGTGAACGGGCCATTAGAGAAATTAGCTTAATTTCTGCGATTGCAACATGACCCGTAAGACCAACAGCTAAAAGGTAAACAGATTTTAGTTAATTAGCCAACTTACCATACAATTATTCTCTCGGCTAATGTCCGCCGAACTCGAGAAATACCTAGCGAAGACTGCATTCAGCTAGCAGTTTGCTCTTTTTCTTAGAATTCTGTTTCCATTCAAAAATATTACCCTGTATCCAAAGAAGTTTTCGTTTGCTACAGTAGGCAATTAGTGGGCTAGCCTGTGGTGTTTGGGAGAGGAAAAGGAATGTCAAAGTCAGCCTCTTGTACCACTTTCCGACAAGGAAATGGTGGCTAGCATTCTCAACAGCTACGAACCCATACGGTTTTCCTGTAGAAACACTGGCTTGCCACCTTAGTAATTTGAAGCGGATTTTATTTCTGCAGGCTGCGATGAAATGAACCCGAACCTAAATTTGTCGACAATGGCTTCAAGTCGCTTTTATTTAGTGTGTTAATATGGGGCACAAAAACTGCAATAAAGCATTTAACACCCTGCAACACCAGACTGTTCTAGTTTTTTGCGTATCAATTTTAAAAGTTTGATATCAAGATAGAAAAAAATTCACGTGTATTTTGCAATTAAAACTGCGAGCTGGGCTAGTTGGTACTTATGCATGGTGGTAAATACGGCTAAAAAACACTGACAAAGAAAGAAGCACACAGGGCGTGTGCTTCTTCCTTTGTCCGTGTTTTTTAGGCGTATTTACCACCATGTATTTCGCAAGTTCTGCAATAGGAAGAACAGTCCACGAGTCAAGTTGTTTGCATACGTCACCCGGCCACTCCATGCTCAAGCGCTGTGGAAAAGTTCGGAGCCAACTATAATAATGATAATGACTTAGACTCTTTCCTACTTTTAGGAAGTGCCCCTTTTGGGTGACAATTAGCAATAGTAGTGAAATCGTTGTCATAGGAAACATAAGTATCCCTAGGAGCAGATCATTCTCAAAATTCAAATAGTGACTTCTATTTTTTATGGTCGTCACAATAATTAAAAATACAAATACTCAGAATAATCTCTACATGGCGCGAGTTTCACTCACCGGCACAGAAAGGAACTGGCATAGATGGCATGTCTCTACAGGCCGTTCTCAAGCACTTATTGGTTGTAAAAAAACCGTACAAATAAGCATGATGAAAAAAGGTGCAGTGAAACTTCGCAAAAGCGTCTTTGGGTGGCACATGTATCATACCCAAATATCCTGACTAGGTTTATTAAAAAAATTCAGGAGAAGAAAGACACGTTAATTTATGCGCATGGTGAGGGAAGAGGAAACTAACCGACTGGTTGACATTGCTATTGATGGCTGACACCACACACACCCCGATTTGCTTTCGGGTGTTCATCTCGGGAAAAAGCTTTCAAGCTTTTCTGCGGTACCGTAGAAGATGGCTTGTCTTCGTTTTTCTCCCGGCTGTACATAGAAAATTGTGAGTTTTTCTTTTCTTGCCGATTTTCCGAGGAACCGGCACTCGTAAAATTTTGAGTATGATAACTACACCACTAAGACACCCATGTGAAAAATGCACTCGACGGCGTATTCGTATGGATTTTTATGTCTGAATATTGCTCGAGGACAGCCTGCTAGGATGTCCTTTGGATGTCTCGAAGGTACACGAGGCACGTCCCGTGGGCATTGCGAATTCACCCCCTAAACGTTTTCTGGATACCCAAAATTGTTCGGATGGCACATCTCTAGACCATTTTCCGGACGTAGTCGTGGTATACGAGACACGTTCTGTGGATGCCGGGACTTTGTCCTCTAAATGCTTTGTGGACATCCACCCCGGGCAAAAGACACATCTCGAGGATATCCTAAGGACGTAAACTGAACGTTTGTGACATCCCCCAGACGTGATATTTGCTGGATGTCCACAAGACGTAACATGGTTGTCTAGGAAGGTCGGAGGAAGAGACGGTGGAAGGCACCCTTTCATAACCGTAGGTCGCCAAGCAGCAGTGACCGGCGAAGCAAGGGAAATGAAGTGACCTCTCAAGGCAGTCTAAACATACTCCACATTCAAAAAAACAAAAAATATGCTACGGCAGCATTTGCACGAGGGTTAGATCGGACACATTTCTCCGGGAGCGCTTATCTCACGAGGAAAACGCCCCAACGTTCACAATGTGGCGCTGCAACGTTGACTCCGTGTTGGCTCCGTGCAAAAGCGGCCTTGATCCGGCGGCGGACAAGTGCTCTTTTAACCATAATTTGCCGTCCTCAGAACCTCCGGTGCCGGGCGTAGAAACTAGAGAGCCGGTCGGGGATGATCTTTCCCTTCCGACCTCTCCCATTAACATATTTAAAAAGAGGGGGGAAAGAAAAAAAATTTCGAGCCTCACTGAAGGTGGTTTTGCAGGTCCGTTTACAATAACTGGATTACAGAACTAAAACAAAAACTTCCTAGATAAGAAGGCCACAGGACTGGATTTGCCGAGTCATTTACTCGAGGCCAGCAAGGGCACCGGTTGGGCCACGAGCCATCCCGGCCAACTGATTGCAGTGAATGTATCACGCGAGTGCGCACCCCACGCGTCGCTGTGCCCCTCCCGAAGGTCGCGCGACCCTCGAACGGCATCGAAGGCTCGTAGCGTTTCCTGCGGTTTATCGTAAGGCGGAATGAAGTATACATCAATGACGTGCAGCTCTCAAGTCACGCCGTTGTCAGTCGGGCGCAGATCCCTTACTTCACATGGATGCGGGTAGAAACAGAGGAAGATTAGATGTGTGTGTGTGGACATCAGAGCGCAGAGCTTTGATTGGAATGAGTGGTGGGCAGACGCAAAGCTGACTGCTTTTATTACTATGCACTGTACGAACGCATTCGGATGCCGGCGTCCACATTCGAGCACAACCTAGCCACAAAGGCAGCTAACTTTGTGTCTAGCCAATAATCATAACAGTCGGAGCACGGCACTCCCGCGTCCCTGCACGCTCTAGTACCCACGCGCTGTTGCATTACCACGCACTCGCATCTCCTGCTCCCCCTCAGAGCATTCCTGTGCATGCATAGTATTCACACATGGCCATCTAGACTCTTATTATGCAAAGTCAGAACCGAAAGTTTGAGGAGTTTGCCGATCGGACCTCGGCGTCATCTTCATGAGAATTTAATCTGCGCGCTCCGTAAACTTTGGCCCCAACTTCGCATTCGACGAGTCTAGGGCTTCTGATGTAGGCAAGCGTGGACTCGCGCTTAAACGGCGCGTCTATCTATAGACCACAGACCTATGGGCCCGCGGCAGGTCGGGCAGCAGGTCAGCTTCTGGCGGCACGAGGAGCAGACGAGGTGGCCGTTCTGACACTGCAGGATGGGCGGCAGCACGTAGTCGAAGCAGACGGGGCACTCGAAGAGGCTGGCCAGCGCCGAGGTAGAGTTGGATGCCGGCGTCGGGGAGTTGCCCGGGAACTGCGCCCTGGCCTGGTGCGCCGCCGCATCCGCCGCGGCACGGGTCGGGTACCCCGGGTCCGACTTGACCTTGGGCGGCGGTCGATTCATTGTGGGCGCAGCACACTACCGCTGGCGAGGTTCCACCTGCACGGCGTTTCGCGTCGCCCGCATCAACAGACGCTCGTCAAACAAAAGTCAGATTTGGGGGTCTTGCGTGCCAAACCAACGAGGGGGTGTCTGGCCAATGGCCCCTAGAATACAATGCCTGCGCTTTTGCCCACACCAAACGTCATTATTAGCAGATCCACGTAGTGCTGCCTAGCCTCCCCCAGATTACGGGCACCGCCAAATCGGGACCCGTAGGCAGGCATTTTGTCTCGTAGCCAACAAGGCGGCATGCATGTTGAGTTATCACAACTTGGCATCAATTTCTTTGCGCCACATTTTTGAGGCTGGATTAGCTTCCGCAGTGCTCCGGTGACAAAAATGCTGAGCATGCAAGTAGCTTTGACAACACTGTGGAAACCATGCTAGCCTTGAGAGCGTACCACGAAAGAGTTGGCACCATGTACAGCTTTGCAAACCCGGGTAGGCAGCAAATATTTACTTCAGCCATTTTATAAGTAGGTAACTTCCATCTCTCGGAATGCATATGACTGGTCAGTTACTAGACAACATGTAAAGGTATTTGAAAGAATTTACTGTTATTGAGTAAGTACGGATTGAGTGTGCACAGTTGCATGCAATTTCTGAAAGACTGACACTATACAGATGCACAGCAGCCAGTCTTGCAGTTATAGACTGCAGATATATCTACTGTTGTAACTACCTTAAAAGATGCTAATCCCTCGCGTGAGGGCTAGGGCATGACAAAGCACAATATCTCGCCAACCGCACAGGCACTGAGAGATCTGAGGGTCGGATTTGTAAATGATTGCTGAGAAAAGCCTAGTCTGAGATATGTCCCCTATTCCGCACAGTCCACATGAAGCCTCACCTCCTCGGCGTTGACTTACGCTGAGAACGACTACCGCATTTGCGACAGGACGCCTGTTACGAGAGCGTTTCCGGACGACAAGAATTCCTCCGGGATCTCTACAGGGCATAAAAGTAATAAAGATATGCCAAAGCGGGCACAAAATGCTCGAGTTCAGTAACTTTCGCCGCCCTAAGAAACACTCTCGGAACAAGGAAATCGGGAGGCTGTGGCGTACCCAACATCCGAGGCGAGCGCTACAGAACGAAAAAAAGAAAAAAAAGATCGTAGGAATGCGAACACTTCACAAAAAGAGACGCACTAAAACTTCAACCAGAGTGGTTCACGCTTTTGTGCAAACAGAAACGCTACTATTATCGACGCCTGACGCTATTTGTTTGGATCAGCGATGCATAAACAAACTCCGGCACAAGAACTGCGTAAACTCCTGAAACAAACGAAAAAAAAGCTCGACCTCCGAGGAAAAAGATAAAAAGAATCCGAAGTCCCCCAGCGAGAGCGCTCGGTATGCGCACGGCGACATGTCAACTGTCTCTCGTAAGTGAAAAACGGACAAAAACGCACAAAAAAAAAGCTATTCCGGCAGTCATCCAGCATACAGAGGTCACAAAGGGAGCTTTAGCCTTAACGGCCTAGGACAAAAAGGCCAAAATGTGCTGAAACGGAAGGAAAAGCTAACGAGAGTCCACGCACAACCGAGCCAAAAAAAATGCTACCTTCGATAAGGCAGTGGGCTTCCTAGTTAGCTAGCGGGCCAACGAACGAACGGTTCAGCACAGTCGTCATTCGGGCTCGCATATCGCTACGTTTTGACCTTAGTGGAGAAGCTTGTTACTTACGAGACAAAGGTGCGCGTGCATTTTCACGTTCATATTGCTATCACGTGCTCCGAGCCCTCAGGATATGGCTACACAAGAGAAAATACGGTCACGGTCTAAACCCATCTCGGCTACTGCAATCTGCAATGGCGCAAAACCAACAGACGACAAAAAGGGAAAAAAAAAAAACAATACAGAAACGAAAAAAGAAAGCGTCCGAGCGGCGAGCAGGAAGTGGCTCAAAGGGTGATTCGTGAAGAAACAAAGATCGCGATAGACTTATTCAGAAAGAAAACACGGCCTTTAAATGTTTAGGTCAAAATACATACTTCTAAAAAATAACATCTCAATCACTGCGCTGAAAGTTAACTGAAATATAGTTATGTTTATGTTCCTAGATTCAATTTTTGAAATGTAAATATTATAAATTTTGGTACTTGGCTTGAAAAAAAAAATATTTACGTTATACAAATCAAAACGAAATAATAAATTGGACACAAAAAATTACGTTTCTGCTGTTATGTAAACATCATCATCATTAAAAACATAAGTGGATGCAGGCGAATAAATTCTTTTTGTAATAGACGGTAGCTTACGCCACTTACTCGTGATCTTTAGCCATACAGATATTCAATCGAGGCAACGATTGATTGCTGGAATCACTTGCAAAAAATGATTCATTCTGCTGGAGGAACTAGATAAACTTCAATCGATCATTTGGCGCAAACGCTGCAGGCTGATTTGCCGATCCTGCTCAGTCAACTGCAGTGCAAAGATGCCAATGAAAATGGCCCCCACCCTACACAGCCAACCAGAACAAACTAATTTGCTGTACAACTCGGCTTCCCAACTGCCCAACACTACTTGAGCCACGACAGATTCAGCACTGTTTGTGCGTCGTCTCTGTCCGTGTCGCTGCAGCGTTTGCAGCCCAATCGTCAACCTTACTAAATAGATTAATATCCATCCCCACTAAGCACAATACAAACCTATCCACCAGTGTTCGTTGGGGCGAGGTCTTCACTGGTCAGCTTCGTGTTGCAGTCATCTGTCTGCTTGACTGGATTCACGACCAGAATGCCATCATCTGAAGATGACAATACGGGCATCGTCCAGTTTTCTGTCGGAGAATCTATACGGCAAGCAAGTGTTCCAAAATGCGTCTTTGGCGCATGGGAACGCGAGTATAAGCACGGCAATCCAAAGGTAACACAGGCCGTGTTCTAAAATTTACTCAATCTTCCTCCAAGATAAGGGTCTTGTACCTTGACTTTCTAAAACTTACCAGTGTCCAGCAGTTTTCAACTTGTGCTGTAACGTGACAAACCCGCCGGAGTAACTCGGATCCATTTGGTTAAGATTTGGAACACAGCCACAGAGAATGCACGGGGAACGTGCGATACGACAAAGCAGCCAAGCGTGCGTCGCCATTGGCCAAGGTCAGGGGAAACAAAAGCATGTGGGCGATTCGGCAGTAAAGAAAGGCACGAGGAATACAAGGAGCAGACGGACTTGCATGCCACATTGTGTCTGACGCCGCCCTTCTTTCACAGTTGCAATGCAAAGCCCCAAGAAATGTACACACAACGAGCAAAAGAACAACTCAAAGGAACCGTTTATTGACGATGAATGACATGAGGCGTGAATCGCTTCTCGCGCCTTTCGACCATGACTCCTGTGGCCCAATAGTATCTGTTCTCGACAGCAGACTCAAAAAGAAACGGAAGGGCCGGGCAAGACGAGGCGCTTCCTGCGCTCGTCTGCCCGACTCTTCGAACAACAAATGAGGTGCACGGCTACGGCTATGCAATGGGGAATAAACGTAAGCAACCTGTGTCCGTGCGGTAACTTCCGGTAGAGGCCTCAGTGGCCGTTGGGGGCCTCCATTTCCACGTCTTCCGCTGCAATGAAAAAAAAGAAGGCTTCCAGTATGATGTGACCTGTACGGTGCCTGAAAAGCAGTCTCCGACTGAAGTGATTACCGCAGGTGTCAACCAACAGCCAGAAATCGATATCCCATCGATTTCTCGCTGCTGAGGACACTTGTCTCTAACACTGCTGCTTGTTGCTATCCTGGCAGGTGATGAAGCAGTGGATTTGGATGTGGCAGGTGCCCTTTTGGTTATGGCTCGTTCGGCAGCCAGTCCGTCGACGGAAACTTCGGCACCGCTACGACGACGACCGCTCGCTTTCTCTGCCGGGATTTTTACGACCAATCGTCACGATCGTGACAATGCATAGCGAGACGCGCTGACTTTCGCGACATACTTCGAGGCTACTTCAGGTATGCTTCGATGTGAAGCCGGCACAGGATGCTAAACACAATCAGTCGAAAACATGTTCCAGGCCCCTGGTGTTGACGAGACAAAACGGCGACGGGCAAAACTGAATTCATCCCAAGTGGCCTTTTTACCGGTCTCCAGTGTGCCACGACCAAGAAAGCAATGGCACAGAGGCAGGTTTCGGTGCTGCATCCCTCATAAGTTGTCCGATAGACTCAGGTGAACAACCCATGTTTTGCTCTCGCGGCAGACGAGCTAAGTGCACTTTTGCGACATGACTGACATTACGTTACGGGGGTGTCGCATTTGCCCTAGCAGATCGTCAAACACACCATTTTCGTAACATTCTGCTTTAAGAATTTTTGGTAATTGGAAGGGAGGCACAAATCACCGAAGCTAAATACCATTGGCTCCATTGAACTGCGCCGACTGAGATTTACCTTCCCCCAATGTAGCTTTTGTGTCTGCTGTGTCCCAAAGTCTGCATGCAGACACCTTCCTCCTCCTCTTGACCAAAGCAAAAATTGATGAAAAGAAAACGAAATATAGTACTAAACTTTAGAATAGACCTATTGCTAAATTACCCGAGCATCATGGAGAATGTTGGAGACGTAGGTACACGCGATGCATGGGCTCGCCTTCCCTATAGAAAATATTTTAATCAAAAAGAATGTTAGGAACGTAGGTACACAGTGCGTGGAAAGTGCCATGCGTTTTAGATTTTTGCTCTTGAACAGTTTGATCTGAATAAGTTAGCATGTGCAGAGCGTGTACCTACGTTCCTGACATTCTTTTTGATGATTGGGCAATTCGGCAAAAGGTTGACTGATTTCAACAGCAGTCACCCCGGAAAATGGGGAATTGTGTTGTTTCTACCATGATATCCAACCACAGCTTTGTGCTTCCGGAGTGTTACCTTACGTTATGTCGCGAGTCATGGAGGCATTCGTGCTTCGTATGTTTGCATGCAATGCTACCCCTTTAATTGGTTACCCTGCTTCAAATGAAAGCATGGACGTCCCAGTTGCTCTCAACGTAAGCTCCCGTAGCGTGCTGCAACGCAAGCAAATGCTCCTGCGTGAATGGGCCTTCAGTCGTCGATCAACGTCGCCCTTCCACGACAAAAACCCCCAGAGCATTGCGACGCCAACTACTCGACATAACCACCTGCAAGATAACTCTTCCGTCGCAGGGAGACGCACGCCCAGACTGGGGCCCCCCTCACCACCCCCACCCGTACCACCGCCACACTCACTGCCTGGTGGCTGCATTGCCTTGCCGGAGGTAGGCAGGGGCGCCCCCGCCTGCAGGGCGCTGCTCAGGTGCTCCATCTGGTCCAGGGTCGTCGCCACCATGATGGCCTGCCGCACCGCCTCCAGCTGGCGTCCTCCCCCGCCACCTGCGGCCTTGTCCGTCCCCGCTTGCCCGGCCTGGCCCCTGTCCTTGGTGGCACCCATCTCCTTCTCCAACTGCTTGCCTTTCTTGCCCTTGAACAGCTGCTGAGCGTCCGTGCGCTCCTGCCACCGTACCGACAGAGAAACGAACAAAATGACATAGAAAGTGTTTTCACAACTTTTAAACAATGAAGTGCTCTATACTTCGTTCACCCCCAAGCTAGCAGTGTGGTGGAAAATATGTCTTCACTGCACCAGTGGTAAGTCTACTTTCCAACGAATGATCACGCTCCCCCCCATACCCAAGCGCAGAGAGCAAGAGCAGGTGACGAAAGAAAGGCGATTGATTGGTCCGGTGCGCAGGTGGCTCCCATCCTACTGTCAGCTTAGAGGGAAACGGCATATATAAATTTTGTCTTTTGTCTAAACTGCCTCCAAAACCAAAACTCTGCATTTAGACGAAATACTGCTGCTTTCGTGCGGCCCAGTCCTCGAGGATTGTTGATCGCGTCTCGGCCAAATCAGCCTGTCCCCGCCCTGTCACTACTCGTGAAATAATGGATGCTGTCCCAGCGTTCACTCGTGAGGAAGTAAGGATCGAGGTTTCCAAAGGTTGGGAGAAACACAGCGATAGAAATTTTGCAAAAAAAGCTCCCTGGTATGCTTTTGTGGCCCCGTGCAAGTATTGCGGCCAGCATTCACAAGATGGCTGTACACCCGGGGAACTCCCGACCCTTCACAACAGGTACTCCAGTGACCACCTCTGGTACTAGCATCCGCTCTTCATAACTGTGCTGTTCTTTTGAATGGAACGTTGATGAAAGAAGTACTTCTACCAATGTTTGTATCAACGCTGCAGCCAAGCGTTGGGATAGTGGATGGCGGAGGCACTGCAGGAGGGCAAGCGAGCAGCTTTGCTACCCTTCTGTCTCTCTCTCATGTCACATGACAGTTTTGCAAGGAGTATATACGATATTTCCAGAATTCCATGTGCATCACACGCAGCCTTTCAGGATAGTTCGCCGATGATCTATTGACACTGCAAAAGCTGTCCTCTGAATGAGTGTGACAAACTTACTGCTCAAGATGTAGCGATCCAATCTGAGATAAAGCATCAAAGAAACAAAGTTGTCCTCAGCAATCGAGCAAACAATGCATCCATTCTCATAGTTTTGTTGCAACAAAAAAAAAAGAACCAAGCTCGAAAGTGTTCTTCAGTTGGTGGCACAAGCAAATCCCCACTCTTGTCCGAGCAAGCAAAAGGCCCTTACTGGCATCGAAGTAATGGACAGCCATGGTCAGATCTTATCAGCTACAATGCCATCACAGAAGCTCGACCAGCATAAACCGGGAACTCCTTTGCCATAACTTTTGTCATCACTCCATGGCCCACCATCCCTTTCCACCAAGACCTCACCAACACCCTTTGCAGCCACTTTTATCGGTAAGCTTCACAGGTTCGTAAACAAGTGCAAGAAACAGATTGGTTGTAATGTCCATACCTCCCCAGCTTGAACTTAAAGGCTGACGTAAAACTTCAATCTTCTGCAGGAAAGATAATCCTCTTATCGCTCCCCCTCTCCAAGCTGAGAGGGGAGCTAAGTTAGGGCAAGGTAAAAAAGTGGAGGATATAAAAAAGGAAGAGACGGGCAATAGCAAAATTTTGACCCTCTTTAGTCACCTTCTAGTAGGCCAGGTGCTACAAGCCTACATAGAATACTGTTTATTTTCCACTTGTACTGGGTAAAGCCCTTACTCTCCCACCTATTCACTCTTAAACAACTCCATCCATTCATCCAATTCCTATCCAGCGTGAAAAGGCAGCCTACCTTCTGCCTGATACGACGGAAGTCGAGGACTCTGAGCTGTGGCAGCCTATGAATGAGGTAGAGTCTGTAGTGCCTCTTCACTGTCACTGGATTCTTGATGAGGCTGCACACATCGAGGTTCATCACTGTTGTCACTTGAACAAGATGCAAACAGGACACGTGCACAGCAGTCACACTTTCGTCCTTAGACTGCACTAGTGGTAGGTTCTGTCAGAAAGCAATTCCAATAAGCTGTGAACCAATGGATGAGACGCTCCATCCAAGTCAGAATTGAGAAGGATCCTCAACAATGACATATTAGTTACTCTTGTCTAAGAACAACATGTTTTCTGAATTGAAAAAAAACTAGCTTGTGCAAATAATATGGGCAAACAGTACTGCCCTGAGGTGATGATAATACGGATAAAGCGGCGAAGGTAGTAACAGACCTGGTTCGAGTTTGACAGGCCTGTTGTAAGTCTAACCTGCCAGGCCCAACAGGTTGCCACCACTATCCCTGCCGCTGTCTCCACAACTGTTAGGGGCCGAACTGTGCGACCCAAAGTGATATAATACGCACATGAGGAAGCAACCGTGATAAATAAACAAACTTCAAGTGAATTTCAACCTTGCAACTGCACTCACAAAGCATCAGTTATAGATATCTCTACTGAATATCTGCACCCTTGGCTTCAAACGACTGCCTCTGAAGTCCACTGCTGTGCATACCTGAGGTAAGTCAGACTTTTTACGGTGGCCAATGGATCCAGGTCTCCCAGATTCTGAATTTGGTTGTTTGTGAGTACCAGCGTTTCCAAAGCCGGAAGGTTTTCTTGCAAGTTCTCGCCGATTCGACTGAAATAGCGGAAGTGCCGTAAGACACACACAAATGCGGGCAGGCGTCAGAGCTAGAACTTGGCAGATTTCGATATGTGCTAAAGACGACTACCCGATAGTGTCTCAAAACGCTCACCAGATTCTGTTGTTGTTCAGGAGCAGGCACTTGAGGCGTCTCAGAAGTGGAAATCCGTCCAACTTTCTAATATCGTTGTCTGACAAGTCGATAGAGTCGAATTGGTCCTGCATCATAAACACGCGGTCAATCTTAACTGCCGGCTCAAAATAAAAAAAAAAAAAAGGGGGGGGGGGGGGGGGGGGGGGAGGGCTTGACAGCGAAATAGCGAGGATACAAACTCACCAAAGTGGCACCGAGATTCTCTATTACGGGAATCTTGTAGCCTGAGAAAAAATAAACTCGTAAATTACCTCGCAGACAGAAACGCAGACAACAGGACGTTTCCCAGCGTCTGTCCAATGAAAAGCAGACGCGCCATTGAAAAAACAACGCGGCCTCACCGCGCAAGTCGAGTTCCCGGTCTCTCACTGGATTGATGGTCTGCGCCGCCATCTGTATGAGGTCTTGAGATAACTTCACCATTGTGCTCGGTGCGTAGGCATTCACAGAAGAACAAACAGTCGAAATCGACTCGGAAAACTAGACACCGGCAACCTTACGAAAGCAAACGTAATAAAACGCCAACCACCACACCAACACTGGATTGTTACTTGGCTTTGGTCGGCTAAAAACTATCGTTGTAGCCAGTTTGATGATGATGAGGGTGAGACAACGGGGTGAGGGAAAGAGGAAAGCTTCTTTTGCTGTAGAATTTTTAGTGATGGAAAGCAAAGCGATGAGGGTGTCCGGAAAAGAGGACATTTCCTCCTCCTCCTCCTTTTCAACTGCTCGTGTTTCGCTCTCGCCCCTGTACCTTTGGCAACGCTTTGAACCATGCGAAGGCGCGAAGGTGCGAAGTCAGTGACAGTGGTCAGTGAAGTCGCTCAGTTGGCTCAGTTTCAGTTAGTCTAGGAAGGTTGCGGTTGTCAGTTTGAGCACCAGAATCTCGAAAAGCTATAGTAATCAAGAGAATACTACTGCAGCTAACGCTAGAAATCCCAAATGGCAGCGTCTTCAAAGTCTGCGCTTTTCGTCTGTCGAGGTAACTGAAACCGCCAGCTCGCCGGTCGTGCGTGAAACACCACTCCGGTCATTAATTCCTACCTTTGCAGGGAACATCTGCAGATCTCCGATTGCAGAGGCAGTCTTTCGACATGTTGCCAAGGAAAGAGGAGTCCTGGCTGAGGTACTAAATTTTTTTGCCATTCCAGAACGTAACCGAAACTAAACTGTCGTCATGTGCGCAACAATTGTCAAGAACGTAACCGAAACTAAACTGTCGGCTTCTCGCCATTGAAAACAATGGAGGTCAGTTGAACTGTTTGTGACTTATTGGTCGTCACGTGCGCGACAATTGTCAAGAACGTAACCGAAACTATACTGTCGGCGCCTCGCCATTTTAAACAATGGAGGACAGTTGAACTTTTTGTGACCTATTGGAACGCCCCTTCGCAGTGGAATATCGACAGTGCAGGAACAAACGACAAGCACGTAGGCAGTCCCCCAGACAGGAGAGCAATCCAATGCCTGAAGGACCACAATGTCGAAATGGATCATCGGGCCAGGCAGGCAAGTTCACAAGGCACTGCGCAGGAAACGTTTACGCTGAGAAAGTACGAATTTTGTTCACCAGGTCACACTCGACGACTTCCGCGACTTCGACTACATCTTCGCCATGGACAACGCCAACTTGAATGACCTGAAAGATTTGGCGCCTAAGGGCTCCAAGGCCGAAGTCGAGCTCTTTGGCAAATATAAGTTCAAAGGCCAGACGACCATCCGTGATCCTTATAAAGTAAGGCATTGCCTCTTCACCTCTTGCACCTTTAGACTTGCCCTAAACCAACACCCAGACCGTTAAACCTCGTAAGGACGCCCTACCCAGAGATTATCCATCTCGTTTTTTTCTGGCTACATATTCTTAACCTAAAAATATCGAAACATCGCGCACTCCACGATTCCCGTCGGACGTCACGCAATGGCCGACGAGAATCTCGTAAACCGCGCGATGTGCGGTATCCCGTCCGTCTGAGGTCTGCGCAAATTTGTAACTGTTTCCCGCGTTTTTGTTTTGTTTTGCGATTTGCGCGCGCGATGAGTTCCCGCTTGTTGTACGTCCGCGGTATAGACCTTTCCAAAAAAGAGCGTGTGGCCGGTGCCATCTTGACTGTTCGTGCGTATGGCGCGTGCTTTCCGAAGCGACGAACACGCACGTGCGGAGCTGTGAAGACCGCACGCGGGACTGTGATTTTGTAAACATTAAAAAAGTTTACGATTTGCGATTTCCCGCGTTTTTGTCCGCGATCTGCGCGCGTGATATTGGTTCCCGTGTCAAACAAGTTCTATAAAATTTCCTCCTTTTTTTTTTTTTTTTTTTTTTTTTCCACCGTGAACTTTGAATTTGCGGCGTCTGCGATCGCCAATATATCTGAGGTATTCGTTCCCGTGAGGTATCCGAGTTCGCGCCGTAGTGCCGTGGGTCCTCCTTCGCACCATGAAACACGACTTTGCTGCGTCCACAACCTGAGGTATCCTTTCCCGGGAGTTCGTAGCGACTTCCCCTGTGTTTATCAGATCATGAAACGCGACTTTGCCGTGATCTGTGGCATGGAATTGATATTAGGGGGTGGGTCTAAATTTTTAGTGGGGAAGGGGGGATAAAGGGGGTGCCCTCAGAAAAACAAGGAGGTGTATAGGGAAATCACTGATCGGCAGTATCAGTTCCCGTGTCACATGGTTTGTAGCGGGAGCCCATATGTGTCACTAATTGTATTGATAAAGTTTTCCTGTTGCATACCCAAAGGGCCCACCCCATATTTTTCTCCATTTGGGGGGGCGTTCTTACAGGGTTTTAAGGTTTTTTTTTTTTTTTCTATTTTTTTTACTTTTGATTTGTTTTTTTTTTTTTAACGAGACATTCTGTTGGCCAAACTCCCTGATAAAGTCACATGCTTCATAGAATTATAGGTTTAAATAGTCAGCAAGTTAATGGCTATATGCAGCTACCCGAACCTGCAGTAGGATTACAAAATTCTAATGTCTACCTTTTTATGGGCAGACCAGATCAGCTGCTGCTCAAGCCTCACCCGGCAAAGTTAAGCCACAATGGACCCTTTCCAAAATTCCGTCTGGCCACTTTGATCAATATCATCATCATCACCTCTAAAATGGCACATCTGCCATACTAATGGGGTGGGGGCCTTCTGGGTACATCCCCCACCCCTGCCCGTTTTGATCTGGATGAGCATCGCACCGGCGTGCGGTGGTGTATCACTACTGCGTGGTGCACGTTAAAGACCCCAGGCTAGCAGTTGTACTGCACTGGCTAAATTTCTCATCTACAGCGAGTGACTCGTCGCAACTTTGAAATGACTGACCAACTACATGCTGTATAAATATCTATACAACCGCAATTAATTTTCCCCGCCGATCCCGAAATCTTGTCGGTGCATTTCCCATATATTGGGAAAATTGATATTGCGTAGTCCGACATCATGTGACCTATATACCAATTTAGTCTCCACGCAAAATTAAAATTGACGTCACTTGACCCGACTTTGCGGGACCCATACGCCAATTCCGTTTCCCCGCTAGATTTGGCGGAAACGTGTCACATGACCCACGCACCAAGTCAGTTTTCCCGCTAAACTTGGCGAGAAAATTGATGTCATGTGACCTGACATGTCCTTTACACCAGTTCAGTTTCCCCGCTAAATATGGCGCGGAATTGATGTCATGTCGCCTATGCCCCTCAGTTTAGCGAGGAAGTCGATAAAAATACACCGTAAAATACCCTGGGAGTGCCCACTAGTAATTCCGCAAATTGTACGTCAAGCGCCCGATTTGACCGGACAAATGAACCCGGTTTTCAGTGGAAGTGGTCAGGGGCACTACCCCAGTACTGTACGGTAGGTGGTTCTTCACTCCCCGAAACATCTGTTGAATGTCTTCTACGCAAATTTAACAGATTGCTCCTCAGGTACCGCACACTGTGCAGTATGACGTTTCTCTTGAAAAGAAAGTTTCGTCGCACAATTAACCATATTTTCCAGTAGCTGCGTTCGATTGACCTACACTGGTGCAGGAAAGTGTAGGACAATGCACTTCTGGTATCTATTTAGATACGACCAGAGGTACACCGCCCTACACTTTTCCACACCGGTGCAGGAGGTGTAGGTAGATCAAACGCAGCTAGTGTTACCATTAAAAGGCTTCAAATTTGTGTTAGGTAGAGGTTAGCTGTTACTAGAAAACACTGGCAAGGCGGCACAAACTGCTGTCCAATTTAAAAGGTTTGGGCGTGAGTGTCCACCCATCCATGTTTGCCGGGTGGAGTTGCCTGTTTTCGTGCTTTCTCAATGCAAACCAATGTTCCTCGGGATAGTCTTTGCATGTGACATGTAGAGATGCACTTGTTACATCACCTGTACATGCTACGTCTACTAACGAGTGCATTATATTTTGAGTCGCATCGCTCCGCTCTTGTGCCTGTCCGTTCTTGGAACGCAGTGTTTCGCGGAAAACCTTGGAAGAGCCTTCACCCTGCCTTGTTACAGGACAGCGGCAGCCAGGGCTTCGAAGAGGTGTACACCCATTACCTGCGCTGCTGCAACAGGTTCTTTGACTTGCTCGCACTTTGACCTGCTCGGCGGCCGAGCGCCACCCTGGGCTGGGCTGTTTGGCAGCATAAGCGAGCCTTTCCTCCTGCTGCCGCTTTTGCTCCATATACTCGCTGTCGCTGCTAAACCACTGTACAAGGTGCCCAGGCTGCCCGTCGACGCAAGCAGCTGTCGACTTGTTCCAAGTTGAAGTTCGAATAAACATTATTTTCTCGCAGACCTACACTTCACTTACTGGAACTAAAAGCCGCTTCAGACATTAGCATTCGAGTGTTAACCACTGACGACTCCTCGCTTTCCACTATGACACGTTGCACTAATGCAGTCGACCACACTCGCAAACGCAAGTAAGTGTCGAAACCAGCCCCGAGGACTTGGACGCTCGTATCGTCACGGATGAAGACAGAAACAATGAATATTGAACTAAAAAAGGTTTAATCAGCAAACTTGTGCGAGAAAAAATGAAGGATGAACAAACTTCGAGAAACCCGCAGCGAGCGACAGTGTGTTGGGCGGGCTACTCAAAAAGAAGAACTAAAGTTGAATAAACAGGTTGGTTACGACGTCTACTTCCCCAGCTTAAACTAAGGGCTTGTTGGCAAGCTCTTGTCCCTTATGCTTCTATTCACTCCTAAATAACTTCAGCCACTACTCAAGCCTGACAACTGTTTCACGTGTCCAACCGGGGGAAAAAAAGCAATACTTTTGGTTTTTAGGCTAGGGGGCGCAAGCTACTGCTCGTTTAACGGTTGCAGTTATCATCCATTAAATTTTTATCCATCGAGTGCACTCTGCAGCCAACGTTACTAAAACACTCAGTTGGGAAACTCACCCTTGAAACTTGGGTCGCTGGCGTCCACCGAGACCGAGCTAAATACGATAAAAGCGCCACCCTTTAGCGACGAGTTCAAACATGAAAGTTGCTTTACATAGCTACTGCGAGATGGCGCCACCGGCCTTGCCCGACTCGATCTGAACCAATACGTGCAGCCGTGCAGTTCCCGGAGTGGACACTGCAGGAGAAATGGTGGCGTTGCGATCGCCATAAGCTCGGTTCTCGAGTACGGATCGGAGCCACTTTTTTCAAGCAGGCTCTATGGCAGTTTCCCAACTGAGTGGTTCTAGTAATCACCGTTACTAGATCAACTCAGTTATGGAACTTCCCATAGACGCTGTACATTGGAGGGGGTCCGAAACCGTGTCCGATTTTTTTGCAGCTAGGTGGCGCTGCCGGCGCATTAATCCACGCGTTTTCGTCTGCTACTGCTCCGCGGCTGCTTTTGAGTCCCGACTCCTCTCGAGGTTCAGGATGGGTGTGGGTTAGTTTTTGCCCTTTCGCCAGTAAAAAGTAAAAATGTGACTACCAACAGCAGCAGAAACAATTTGAAAGTTGTCTGCTGCTGTTATCCGTAAGAATGGCCAGAACCGCGCCGTCAATGATGATGATAGCGAGTATTAATGCGGAGCGCGCGCCCTCTAACAGGCGCCACGCAAAGGGACCCCCCTCCGGAGCGGAGTTCCAGAACTGAGTTGTTCTAATAACGTTGCTAGTAATGTTGTCTGCAGCGTTCCCAATTTAGCTATTTTGTAGCTAGATTTAGCTACTTCCAGGGGCAGATCCAAAAAAGGGGGGGGGGGGGGGGGGGGGGCGACAGAGGCACTTCCAGGGGTAGTACATAGCATAGTACATAGGGGTGTCGCGAACTTTTGTCGAACCGGATTTTTAGGTCGAACTTTCGGGGTTCGACTGTGTCGAACCGGTTCGACGAACCTTCGAACTTTTCACCAGATTCGACCGGTTCGACTTCATGGACAGTGTGGCCACACCTTGATACAAGCATGTCTAGGTTTGGAGAATTTTTTTTTTATGCAAAAGGATTTTTTTTATTTTCTGAACAGTTGCAATTAAAAGAAACCAATTTTAATCAATAAACAAGTTACTAAATTAATTTTTTGTACTGTATTAACTGAAATAACCAATCAGCGGTGCCCTTATTTCATCAATTAGCCATCGCCATCCAATCCGAAGCCAACTGGCCATCCTGTCGCGCATGCGCACAAACTCGAACCTCGGCCGGTTCGCGACACCCGTAGTATATGATCTCTATGCGGCACCCCTAGTAGTACACCACATAGAGTTATTATAATGTACGCTAGAGGTTCAACTGGCGCTAGTGTGCTGTTGCAAATTGAAACAGACAGCAAGCAGTCGGAAATTGACTTCCGGTAATGCATTTCTATGGAAAAAAGCGAGTGCATTTCCTCTCTGCGCTCGATTATAAGAGCTAATATCACGAATAATTCGTACGTACTAGGCACTTTGGAACATTTCCCATTTATGCAGACGAAATAATTGGTCAGTTACGGCGTTTTTATTTTAAAATCTTGACATGAAAAACTGTGCTAAAACCGCTTCGTACATGCATTTATGTGCACTGTCGGACACTGTTAGCGCGAACACGGCGTCGAAGCTTTCCAGCATGGGTGATATACTACGTGCCAAACGAACAAAGGACATGTGGAAAACCAAGAGAGACGACAGGAACTACGAAGTAACACTGGTTAAGTAACTTCTTGTGCTTGCAGACGATCAAAATAAATTGAAAGTCACGTAATATAGTCCGATTTGCAATAAATAAGTACTGTTTTATTCTTTCTGCTCATGAATATGTGCGAAGATGCTTAATTGTTCTGGGTTCAAATCATGACCCGCACGCTCCAAATCTTTGCAAATAGGGAGAAGCCAGGGAACGGGTGCCCGATAAAAACTGCCCGACAAAGGAAATAATAAGAAAACACACCTCTAGTAGTTCACGTACTTTATCCTTTACGTTTCGAACGTTTTTTTAACCACTGGTTAAGATGCACGACGGGGTCATTTTCATATAGTGACAGGACGGGCATATTAGCAATATATAAGCACCAGCCACCAGCGGAATGCTGGCGAACTTTGAACACACTCTACATTCCTTTCGATCGTTATTTTGCTTAGAATCGTCGCTTATTTTTACATACCTGCCATGGAACGGAGGTTTGGGCCTTCGTTCAGTGGTAAAAAAAAAATGCTGTAACTCAAGCAATTACACTTCCACATATAGTGCTCTAACTTCCACAATATTAATAAAAGTACATACTATCTGGTACAACCGAAATAACAAAAGTTATTCATGTTATTTTCCGGCGAAGAGACAAAATTCACGCGCTTTTTCCCATAGGAATACACAGGAAGACTGGAAAAGTAGACTGCATGCTGTCTGCTTCAATTTGCAACCGGAAGTCCCGTAGACACTAGCGCCAGCTGAGCCTCTAGCGTGTATTGTAATAACTCTATGGTACACCATACCAGGGGCTGCCTAGAGCACTATATAGCTCCTTCGGAGCAGAGTAGCGCAATCTAGAACGCCGTCTCTCGGCGACTAGCGGCGAACGCCCGGAGGTTCCAACTCCGGTCAGAAATGCATGGGGAACGTGAGAAAATCGTTGTTTCTTCAATGTTGTGGAGATGTACGGAACGACAATAGTTTTTGACATAATAAAGGAACATTTTAGAATCATTTGCGCTGAGTTTTGTGCCAAGTAAGGACGTAATTTGTTTTTAAAAAATGCACGAGCGGCATCATGCAGCAGACTACGCGGCAACGTCACACCGTCCACGTGACCCGCCCCGGCCAACCCAAAGAGCCCATCTCCGCTGCGTGCAAAAATCGTCTGCTTCAAACGCCATTGCCTTGGAAATTGCCTTCTCAAAATTTGCACACGCATCCGATATTATTAAAACTTTGATAAAGTGTTTAGTGCATTACCAACTTCGCGACAGACTAGTTTTGAAAAGTGTGAACTCGCCGTTTGTTTTTTAATTAGCCGTGTTGCGTCGATCTCCATGTATTCTCCCATAGGGCGGGCCGCCTCCTGGAACCCTGAGTATCACGTGACTCGCGCCGAGCTGCTCTGTCGGCCATGTTGTCGGCAAAACACGCGGATCAAAGGATTGCGCTACTCTGCTCCGTAGGAGCTATATAGACCTTTTCTGCAAGTGCGCGGCCATCTTGAATTGACGTCACTTCCAGTATGGGCGAAAACATTGTTTTGCCTTTGCCATGCCAATAGAAGGCATTTAGGATATAAACGTAACCGTCACACTTTCTTGTTTTGCCTCCCCTTTATGTTTTTACTATTTGCAGGTTGAAACGTTGGATTATTTTTTCGTCGCCTGTACCGGATAGGCCTATTAGGTGGCTGGGGACGACAGTACACAGAAAATGTCTATAGTGCTCTAGGGCTGCCGTTTTTTGCCATGACATTGCCATGACCGTGCTCTCCCTGCCATTCTCCAATGCTGGCGTGGAGAGGCGCTTCAGCGACAAGATATTGTAAAGAGCAAACAGAAATTGACTGGATCTGGACACGCTCAACGCCATTCTCTTCGTAACAGCCTGCGGAGAATGAGAAAAAAAAAAGCCGCGAGTACCGGCTTCCGAGTTCCGTTCTATATAGCGAAGATTGGAACGATGTTGTCGTACACCACAACAGAGGAGCAAGCACAGCATGCAGCAGATGTGACCGAAGAACTTCTGCAAGTGATTTCTTACTGAGAAGTTATAAGAGATAGACATCAGCATTGTTAACGTGCTTCACTCATTGTAAATAGTCGTCTAGCCTACAATAGCCCAAAGTCTGCGCTTTCTAGTCCCAAAGGCATGTTCACTTATTTATATCTTTACATATATTGTTATAATCTACATTTGTCTTCAGGCACCTTGGCCATACTCGTAATTTCTGTTTATAACATCCCCAGGAGGTCAATAAAGATCTACCTAAACTTAACGGTTTTATTATATTTGCCACTCTTATTGTCAAACCACGAAATGAAACAAACGGTTAGTTTTTCATACTCAATGGTACAATTAACGACGCGCTGCACACCATGCACAGGACAGGAGTGGATGAGAGAAGGAGACTTGTAATAGTGACATGATCGGCGGTGTAACATGATCCACTCGCCGATCATTCAGATGGCCATCCGCACAATTCACCGACAGGGCGAGCGCCGGAGCGAGTTGCTGCGCGGAGTCATATGATTCTTGCATGTGCCTTGATTCTTTCGTAGCAGACGATTTTCTCGTCGCAGCGGTCGGTGCAGTCGTCAGCTACAACGCCGGCCATGCCTGAATAAATCGGGTAGGGTAAATGGGTAAACTGCATAAACCACTGCCTGCAGCAATCACGGCGCGTTTTTATTATTTTTTTTTAATAAAAAGTTTTTGTTCACAATTGCACCAATTGAATAAAATATGTTTCTTGAAGTGCATCAAACATGTACAGTGGATGACCTTGGGTTAAAGGCCCAAGGTCATCCACTGTACATGTTTGATGTATGTATTCTCCCATAGGGAGGGCCGCCTCCTGGAACCCTGAGTACCACGTGACTCGCGCCGAGCTGCTCTGTCGGCCATATTGTCGGAAAAACATGCGGATCAAAGGATTGCGCTACTCTGCTCCGTAGGAGCTATATAGTGCTCTAGGTACACTGAGTACCAGTGTTGGTACACTGTGTACACTGAGTACCGAAGGAGCGCTACTCTGCTCCGAAGGAGCAGAGTAGCGTCTAGAGTAGCGCAGAGTGGAGTAGCGTAAGGCCCCTGTATACTGAAAGGTAGCGCAAACCATTGTCTGAAATGAGGAAGAGAAATTTCTCCTCGCCGATGCCCTTTCCCTCTCAAAAGTTCTCTTTCCCCTCGCTTCAATTGGAACTGGCGCGACACGTGACCGTTGTCTTCCCATGATCCCGCGGGATTCGGTCGTCTGCTCGAAACCGACGCCATCACTGGGCCAGGCGTAGCGGCGGCTCCGTTGTTCGCGGCCCGGCCGTAGGTTTTTTATATTTTACCACAACCTCGGCGGTAACGCGATGCCATCATGCTGCACTGTAGATTGCACAAACAGCATTGCGAAAGGAAAGAAGCTTTTGTGTCGTCCCGATGGGAAAGGAAAATCTTCAACGGCGAAGACAATGGCTCCACCGGATCGGTGAGAAGTTTCGAGTACCTAAGAGTGAGACTTTGCAAGGTAAGTGATTATCAAACTTTGAATCGTTTTACCTGTCTCTTTCGGTCTCGCCAATGAAGATCGCGCAGTACGATCGTGAGACGAGACAAACACGGAACTATATTACCGGCACGAAGGACTTAGACATGTTTTTTTTTTTTTTTTGCGTGTATTTTATTATAGAAACTGACTCGCTCACTCTAAAGGCCGGTTCAGACACTTGCGGTTGAGTGCGTTTGACTGCGTTGCGGCGAGAACCGAAAGCCAGTCACCGGCACATCTGTGCTTCGTATGAAGCGTGGAACCCAATTTAAGGAATCTCTTGGCACGCGCTATGAGCAGGAGGGATGTTCTGGTTTCTCGCTGCCGCAACGCAGTCAAACGCAGTCAAACGCAACTGTCTGAACCAAGCTTTAGATCGCTTGCATTGAGTCGGCCGAATTGAGAACGATGCGTGAGAGACTATAGACCTTTTCAATGTTTACAAAATCACAGTCCAGCGTGCGATCTTCACAGCCCAGCACGTGCGTAGTCGTCGCTTCGGAAAGCGAGCAAAGCACGCGCCATACGCACGAACGCTCAAAATGGCACCGGCCACAAGCTTGTTTTTGGAAAGGTGCTGGGCTGTGAAGATCGCACGCTGGACTGTGATTTTGTAAACATTGGAAAGGTCTATACTCCGTTTCACCTTATGTTGTACCGCAGCGAAGGCTGGAAGCGCGAGCTCATAGTGTTGACAGCTGCCCTTACTGCACGAGAGCTTGTGCCGCCGAGATCTGCCCCAGAGCAAGGAGCTCGCGCTTATAGCCTTTCCTGCGGTACAACATAAGGTGAAACAGAGTATAGGGTGCCACTAAAACAAAAAAGGTTGTAGTGTTACCGCGTGCATCTTGCGTCAGTGAAAGGAGAATCACCAACGATCGAGCACCTCGCGATTTTGTTTGTGCAACATATTTCCGCGATCGGTGCTTCACAAATGGCAACTAAAAATATGCGATGCTGCATTTATTTTTCAGGATCACTTCACGAACGATCAATTTGTGCCAGTGATCTTGGCAAACACTGGCCTCAAGAAACTCAAGCCATATGCAGATCCTTCCATTTTTTCACACCGACCTCTTCTGAATGTGCAATATTTTGCCTTGTAGCAATAAATATTTTCTTGTCTTCATCTTTGTATGTGATGTCTTTTGTGATTAATAAAACATCAATTATTGACAATAAAAAAAATTGCTCTTGTATTTAAAAGGCTTTCCTGAACGATCCCTCTGTCTTCGTTCAGTAACTCACGCAGTAAGGTACGCCCGCGGGTGTGCGGCAAAGCTTATACGCTTTGAGAGTGAACTCAAGGGTGTACCTTGCGCGTGAGAACGTCAAAACACTAATATATGTGATAAATGAGAAACCTGCTGGCAAGGCAAACGAGCACACGCTATTTTTCATTTTAACGGAAGGGATACAAGTGAGTGTATTTGATTATTTGACGGGATTTAGGCACGAGGCGCGTAAACGGCAGACGTCGTATATTCCTCCGCGCGCATGTGCACAGTTGCAGGTAGTATTCGACGCTTATAAAATGTGTATGAAACGCGTATGAAGTAAACCAAGCCGCTGGATCGCCAAAACGATCGGTGATGCTAAACATTACCGAAAAGTCCTGTTTTACACGATGCATAGTAGTGTCATTTATTTGCCTAACTCCAGCGATTCTCCAAATGCACTTCGTTCAAGATACTAAAACGTTTTAGTAGAGCATACGCTAAGGATTTCGAGCCTTGCGGGCGCGTGCCCAATTCATGCTCAAAGTGACGGCACGAGCTCCCGCTAGCAACGCAGTCCGTGCCCACGAAATCCTATTTAGACGCTGGGAGAGGTGTGTTCTATCGTGTGCCTGCTCTCAGCTTTTGCTGCAATAAACGAGTAAACGAAATATATTTTCGCAGTGCATGCCGATGTTCCAAAAAAACTCAACTGTTTTTTTTTTTTTAATCGTTTGCGTTTAGCGGAATTGGAGAAAGCTTGTCTTCACGCCCGAGCGATTCCAACTCTGCTGGTACTATTTGCCGATAGAGACGTTTTCCCGTACTTTATAACTCCAATAAAGGTGCACAAACGCTAGTTTCTTTAGGTTAGAAAACAAAACTCTCTTTATTTATGAAAAAAAAAAAATCTAGTCCGCCGTATCCAATAACATGAACGGCCCGGCACCCGGTTGTGCCCAACACACAGGCGCGCGCCGTCGTGCGACTTGCGGGCCCCGCTCAGACATGGCGGCGGGGGGCGTGTTGTGGAGATATACGGAGCGGCAATAGTTTTTGACATAATAAAGGAACATTTTAGAACAATTTGCGCTGAGTTGTGTGTCAAGTAAGGACGTAATTTTAAATGCATGAGCGGCATCATGCAGCAGACGACGCGGCGACCTCAGGGCGACGTCACAGCGTTCACGTGACGCGCTCCGGCCAACCCGAAAAGCCCATCTCCGCTGCGTGCAAAAATCGTCTGCTTCAAACGCCATTGCCTTGGAAATTGCCATCTCAAAATTTGCACACGCATCCGATAATATTAAAACTTTGATAAAGTGTTTAGTGCTTTACTGACTTCACGACAGACTAGTTTTGAAAAGTGTGAACTCGCCGTTTATTTTTTAATCGGCCGTGTTGCGTCGATCAGGGCGGGCCGCCTCCTGGAACCCTGAGTACCACGTGACTCGCGCCGAGCTGCTCTGTCGGCATAGAGATCATATACCAACTCTAGAGGAAAAAGTCCGCCATTTTCCCATGCATTCTGGCTGCCGCAAGCGGCGGAGCATGCAGGCAGACCTTCGGGGTCCCACACATGGTTACCATGGCAACCGAAGCCCCGCTATCCCCGATCGCACCTCCGGAAAGGGAGTCCCATACCATTCGTTCTGCGAAGTTTCGTCGACAGCATTCAATTTCACGAACTTCAACAATCCACGAACTTACCAGTGGAAAGGTATGCGCGTTCCTTTCGAAGCTTTCTTTTTGCATAGCGCGCAGATGTTCGGCCTCGCGTCAACGCTAAACTAAACCAGACAACCGACTTCGCGGGTGGGGCGCGAGTGGGCGCGGCGTGGGCGCGGCCGAGGAATACGAAACCGCGCAAGCACCGGACTTCCGAGATTTCGTCAGAAGGGAAGTTAATGCAACGTAATGAGTATATTGGTTTTTATAAGCATTAGAATATCTCAGAATTTAGTTTACAACGTTAAATTATCACTGTTTATATTGCTGAGGGTTTTCAGTCTTCGCGATTACCATTGCGACTGTCGTCCTTCAGCTGGCAACATTGGTTTCTTTCTCTTGTGTTCTGTCGCTCTCTTTCGTGATCTTTCACTCGGGACCCCGGGTGTCGGCGCACGGGATTTGCCACTCCTCCTCACCCACCTTTACCCCCCTGTCTGTCGGCCATGTTGTCGGCGAAACACGCGGATCAAAGGATTGCGCTACTCTACAGAGTAGCGCAACCACGACCAACTGGTCGTGAGCGCAACGTTACAATCTAGAACGCCGTCTCTCGGCGACTAGCGGCGAACGCCCGGAGGTTCCAACTCCGGTCAGAAATGCATGGGGAACGTGAGAAAATCGTTGTTTCTTCAATGTTGTGGAGATATACGGAACGACAATAGTTTTTGACATAATAAAGGAACATTTTAGAATCATTTGCGTTGAGTTTTGTGCCAAGTAAGGACGTAATTTGTTTTTAGAAATTGCACGAGCGGCATCATGCAGCAGACGACGCGGCAACGTCACAGCGTCCACGTGACCCGCTCCGGCCAACCCAAAGAGCCCATCTCCGCAGCGTGCGAAAATCGTCTGCTTCAAACGCCATTGCCTTGGAAATTGCCTTCTCAAAATTTGCACACGCATCCGATATTATTAAGACTTTGATAAAGTGTTTAGTGCTTTACCAACTTCACGACAGACTAGTTTCGAAAAGTGTGAACTCGCCGTTTATTTTTTAATTAGCCGTGTTGTGTCGATCTCCATGTATTCTCCCATAGGGCGGGCCGCCTCCTGGAACCCTGAGTACCACGTGACTCGCGCCGAGCTGCTCTGTCGGCCATGTTGTCGGCAAAACACGCGGATCAAAGGATTGCGCTACTCTGCTCAGTAGGAGCTATATAGTGCTCTAATTTAAACGTCCTTGCTAGGGGTGTCGCGAACTTTTGTCGAACCAGATTTTTAGGTCGAACTTTCGGGGTTCGACTGGGTCGAACCGGTTCGACGAACCTTCGAACTTTTCACCAGATTCGACCGGTTCGACTTCGTGGACAGTGTGGCCAGACCTTGATACAAGCATGTCTACGTTTGGAGAATTTTTTTTTATGCAAAGGGTTATTTTATTTTATAAACAGTTGCAATTAAAAGAAACCAATTCTAATCACTGAAGAAGTTAATAACTTAATTTTGTTGTACTGTATTAACTGAAATAACCAATCAGCGTTGCCCTTAATTCATCCCTTAGCCATCACCATCCAATCCGAAGCCAACTGGCCAGCCTGTCGCGCATGCGCACACGAGTCGAACCTCAATACAAGGTTCGTCGAATTTTCCACTAAAAAGTCGAAAAAGTCGAACCTGGTCGAACTCGAACCTCGGGCGGTTCGCGACACCCCTAGACTCCTTGCTAGGGGTGTCACGAACTTTTGTCGAACCAGATTTTTAGGTCGAACTTTCGGGGTTCGACTGTGTCGAACCGGTTCGACGAACCTTCGAACTTTTCACCAGAATCGACCGGTTCGACCACTGATCTCAATGACAATTGCTGGATCGCGTTTGCCCGCTCCACGAATGCGGTCACTGGCGGCCATCTTTAGGTAGAGTTATATCACCTCTAGCCAAGATACAGCTGCTGCAGCCACCTGGCAGCCGCCATTATCCATCCATGGCAGACGGCGTTTTGGCAGTTGTGGTGGCAGGCTGCCATCAAAATAGCGTGGGTGATATTCCGTGATTGATTGAAATTGTTTGACGAAACATGTTTTTGAAACCCGGCGTGAACGGTAGCCCGGTCTTTGAGGACCCGGTAAAAGTTTCACGAAATCGCACAGCACCGGAGAAAAGCAGCCCAACACGCATCGAAAGTCGCATCGAAAGCAGACGCCGGTACGTAGTCTGCTTCCGATGCGAGCTGCGCTGCTTTCCCTCGGTGCTGCGCTTTCGTAGAACTTTCGCCGGGTCCTCAAAAATGAGGCTACCGTTCACGCCGGGTTTCAAGAATTTGCTTCGTCGAAGAACTTCAATCAAGCACGAAATATCACCCACGGTACAGAGTACTAGATCTACGGCTATTTTATGGCAGCCTGCCGCCATTGCGCTGTCCGCCATATTACTATGATGGCTAGAGATGATATAACTCTACCTAAAGATGGCCGACCGTGGCCGCATTCCGGTCCATAGGCAGAGCTGGTCAAACGCGATCCAGCAATTGTTAAGGCCCGTTCACACTTGCGACTTGGGACAGTCGCTGGAGCGACTAGCGACAAGCGACTGGCGACCATCAGTGTTCACACCTGATTGAGCGACCGACGAGTCGCCAGGCTCGCTGCCAACTTAACAGATAATAATCAACACCTTTTCGAGCCGACTGAAAGGTTTTTCTGATCAAAGGTGCCAGCAGGAAAAAAAAAACAAAAAAAAAAAACGTAATGGTGCTTCGGAACGTATACGTGCCCTCCGTCAACTGTGATATTGCACACCCGCCGGCAATATGAAGGTGAACACCTTACCTGGTTTCTTGCCTGTTTTACGGCTCCCTAAAGCTATATTAACTCTCAACGTCTCAAATGGTACGTGGCCAAGGGTCATATAAACTTTGCGTTCTAGCCCTCTTCTGGAACAGCTTGTTCCAAAACTTGCAGGAGCGTCAAAAACAAGAGGAGGGCTGTTCACCTTCATATCGCTCACGGGTGTACGTACCTGCTATGCCGAAAATGTCGCCGATCTCGTTCCAGGCCTGCAGCTTTTTGCCCCGTTCCTTGTGGTCGGGGTGCCGCTTATTGTAAAGAAACAAATAGTCTTTGACAGCGTTAATAAGAGCTTCCGCGGAGAACTCTATGCCAGTGACCGCAGCCGTGCGCGCGTCGCTATTTCCCGCGGGAAGCAGTGCCGGATGTAAACAAACGCACGTATCACTTCCTGCGAGACTCTGATTGGCTCCGCCGTCCAGCGACTCGGTCGCTGGACGGCGACAGTCGCTAGTCGCTCCAGCGACTGTCGCAAGTGTGAACGGGCCTTTATTGAGATCAGTGGGTTCGACTTTGTGGACAGTGTGGCCAGACCTTTATACAAGCATGTCTAGGTTTGGCGAATTTTTTTTTATGAAAGGTTTTTTTTATTTTATAAACAGTTGTAATTAAAAGAAACTAATTCTAATCACTGAAGAAGTTAGTAACTTAATTTTTTCTGTACTGTATTAACTGAAATAACCAATCAGCGCTGCCCTTAATTCATCCCTTAGCCATTACCATCCAATCCGAAGCCAACTGGCCAGCCTGTCGCGCATGCGCACACGAGTCGAACCTCAATACAAGGTTCGTCGAATTTTTCACTAAAAGTTCGAAAAAGTCGAACCTGGTCGAACTCGAACCTCGGCCGGTTCGCGACACCCCTAGTCCCACTGATCTCAATGACAATAGGTGAGCGGCGTTTGACAACTTCCGGCTCCTTAGGAAATTTTGTGTCACTAGTGGCAAGCGACGACAATGAGCTGCAAGCCTGTGCAAACATAATTATGAAACCTCCAGACTGTAGTTTTCAGAACCATGCTTAGACAGCCTTGCAGATGATCGTCATCGTTTGTCAAAAGCTTAACAAAAATTCCTAAGGAACCGGAAGTTGCCAAACGCCGCTCACCTATTGCTGGATCGCGTTTGACCAGCTCTGCCTATGGACCGGAATGCGGCCACGGTCGGCCATCTTTAGGTAGAGTTATATCATCTCTAGCCATCATAGTAATATGGCGGACAGCGCAATGGCGGCCGGCTGCCATAAAATAGCCGTAGATCTAGTACACTGTACCGTGGGTGATATTTCGTGCTTGATTGAAGTTGTTCGACGAAGCAGATTCTTGAAACCCGGCGGGAACGGTAGCCTCGTCTTTGAGGACCCGGCGAAAGTTCTACGAAAGCGCAGCACCGGGGGAAAGCAGCGCAGCTCGCATCGAAAGCAGACTACGTACCGGCGTCTGCTTTCGATGCTTCTTTCGATGCGACTTTCGATGCGTGCTGTGCTGCTTTTCCCCGGTGCTGCGCGATTTCGTGAAACTTTCACCGGGTCCTCAAAAACCGGGCTACCGTTCACGCCGGGTTTTAAAAACATGTTTCGTCAAACAATTTCAATGAGTCACAGAATATAACCCACGCTATTTTGATGGCAGCCTGCCACCACAACCACCGTTACTAGATCAACTCAGTTATGGAACTTCCCATAGACGCTGTACATTGCAGGGGGTCCGAAACCGTGTCCGATTTTTTTGCAGCTAGGTGGCGCTGCCGGCGCATTAATCCACGCGTTTTCGTCTGCTACTGCTCCGCGGCTGCTTTTGAGTACCGACTCCTCTCGAGGTTCAGCATGGTGTTGGGTTAGTTTTTGCCCTTTCGCCAGTAAAAAGTAAAAATGTGATTACCAACAGCAGCAGAAACAATTTGAAAGTTGTCTGCTGCTGTTATCCGTAAGAAAGGCCAGAACCGCGCCGTCAATGATGATGATAGCGAGTATTAATGCGGAGCGCGCGCCCTCTAACAGGCGCCACGCAGAGAAACCCCCCTCCGGAGCGGAGTTCCAGAACTGAGTTGTTCTAATAACGTTGACCACAACTGCCAAAACGCCGTCTGCGATGGATAGATGATGGTGGCTTCCAAGTTGCTTCAGCAGCTGTATCTTGGCTAGAGGTGATATAACTCTACCTAAAGATGGCCGCCAGTGATCGCATTCGCGGAGCGGGCAAACGCGATCCAGCAATTGTCATTGAGATCAGTGCCTAGTCCTTGCACCAGGGGGGTAAAGGTGGGTGAGGAGGAGTGGCAAATCCCGTGCGCCGACACCCGGGGTCCCGAGTGAAAGAACGCGAAAGAGAGCAACAGAACACGAGAAAAAGAAAGCAATGTTGCCAGCTGAAGGACGACAGTCGCAATGGTAATCGCGAAGACTGAAAACTCTCAGCAATATAAACAGTGATAATTTAACGTTGTAAACTAAATTCTGAGCTATTCTAATGCTTATAAAAACCAATATACTCATTACGTTGCATTAACGTCCCTTCTGTCGAAATCTCGGAAATCTGGTGCTTGCGCGGTTTCGTATTCCTCGGCCGCGCCCTCTCGCGCCCCACCCAATTACACTGTAACCCAATACCTTGCCCCATAGAGTTATTACAATAAACGCTAGAGGCTCAGCTGGCGCTAGTGTCTACAGGACTTCCGGTTGCAAATTGAAGCAGACAGCATGCAGTCTACTTTTCCAGTCTTCCTGTGTATTCCTATGGGAAAACGCGCGTGAATTTTGTCTCTTCGCCGTAAAATAACATGAATAACTTTTGTCATTTCAGTTGTACCGGATAGTATGTACCTTTATTAATATTGTGAAAGTGTAATGGGTTTAGTTACAGCATTTTTTCTTTACCGCTGAACGATGTTAAACTTCGCTATATTTCAGGCCCAAACCCCTGTTCCATGGCAGGTATGTAGAAACGAGCGACGATTCTAAGCAAAATAACGATCGAAAGGAATGTAGAGTATGTTCAAAGTTCGCCAGTATTCCGTTGGTGCTTATATATTGCTAACATGCCCGTCCTGTCACTATTTGAAAATGACCCCGTCGTGTATCTTTACGAGTGGTTAAAAAAGAACAAAAAACGTTCGAAACGTAAATAATAAAGTGCGTGGGCTACGAAAGGTGTGTTTTCTTATTATTTCCTATGTCGGGCAGTTTCTATCGGGCACCTGTTCTCTGGCTTCTCTCTATTTGCAAAGATTTGGAGCGTGCGGTTGATGATTTGAACATGCATCTTCGCACATATTCATGAGCAGAAAGAATAAAGCAGTACTTATTTATTGAAAATCGAACTATATTACGTGACTTTCAATTTATTTTGATCGTCTGCAAGCACAAGGAGTTACTTATCCAGTGTCACTGCGCAGTTCTTGCCGTCTCTCTCGGTTTTCCACATGTCCTTCGTTCGTTTGGCACGTATATCCCCCATACTGGAAAGCGCCGACGCCGTGTTCGCGCTAACAGTGTCCGAGAGTGCACATAAATACATGTACGAAGCGGTTTTAGCACCGTTGTTCATGCCACGATTTTAAAATAAAAACGCCGTAACTGACCAATTATCTCATCTGCGTGACTGGAAAATGTTCCAATGTGCCTAGTACGTACGAATTATTCGTGATATTTGCTCTTATAATCGAGCGCAGAGAGGAAATTCACTCGCTTTTTTCCATAGAAATGCATTACCGGAAGTCAATTTTCGACTGCTTGCTGTCTGCTTCAATTTGCAACAGCACACTAGCGCCAGTTGAACCTCTAGCGTACATTATAAGAACTCTATGCCTTGCCCCACCCGCGAAGTCGGTTATCTGGTTTAGTTTGCCGTACATCTGCGCGCTATGCAAAAAGAAAGCTTCGAAAGGAACGTGAATACCTTTCCACCGGCAAGTTCGTGAAATCGAATGCTGTCGACGAAACTTCGCAGAATAAATGGTATGAGACTCCCTTTCCGGAGGTGCGATCGGGGATAGCGAGGCTTCGGTTGCCATGGTAACCATGTTTGGGACCCCGAGGGTCTGCCTGCATGCTCCGCCGCTTGCGGCAGCCAGAATGCATGGGAAAATGGCGGACCTTTTCCTCTAGAGTTAGTATATGATCTCTATGCCTTGCACTATGGTGCCTGGAACGCGTCTCCGACTGGTGTGTTTACCACGGCCAAAAAAGTGGTCCCTCGATTTCCGCCTGATGACGTCATAGAAGTGTCATGTTGTCGCCGGTCGCGATCCTGGCGGCGTCCTAACAGTTGTGGTATATGTGGCAGACGCCTGTTCTGCTGCATGTCGCTCTCCAGTGTGTCAGTCGACGGAAGCTACAGCAGCCAGAAGTTGGAACGCCTGGAACGCCGCGACGACAGAGACACTCGCGTTCGCTCGTGCTTTTCGCCAGCATTTCTACGGCCAACCGCCAGGATCGCGACAGTCAACAGCATGACACTCCGGCTTCTGTGACGTCATTTGTTGCCACTTCGGGACCACTTTTGATGTATGGGCGGGATAGCGATCCAGCCACCATACTTGCACTTCTCCGCTGGATTATGGATTGGCTTTGGTCGGCTAAAGAATTATCCTTGGAGCCACTTTTGATGATGATGATGGCAACGCCAACGCTCCATAGCCGTTTCATTCCATGATCGCTGTGAACTCAAACTTTTACAGCCCACAAAAGCCGACGTTATCTGTTAGTGCACGGGAATCTCAAACAGCAAGTAATCGGGAGACGACAACTGCAGCTACAGAAAAAGCAAGATATCACAAATGGCAGCCTCTTCCAAGTCTGCGCTTTTCGTCTGCCTGGGTAACTGCTTGCTTGCCGGCTTGCCGGTCGTGCCTGAAACAGAGACTGCTCATTAAGTCCTACCTTTCCAGGAAACATCTGCCGATCTCCGATTGCAGAAGCAGTCTTTCGACATGTTGCCAAGGAAAGAGGAGTCCTGGCTGAGGTACGTAATTTTCAGCATTGCCAACAATGTGCGCGACAATCGCCAACGAAGAACGTAACCGAAACTGAACTGTCGGCTCCTCACGATTGAGTACAATGGAAAATAGTTTAAACCGTTTTGTGACTTATTGGAACGCACCTTCGCAGTGGAACATCGACAGCGCAGCAACAGGCGACTGGCATGTGGGCAGCAAACCAGACAGGAGAGCAATCCAATGCATGAAGGACCACAACGTCGAAATGGATCATCGGGCCAGGCAGGCAAGTTCACGGCCCACTTCACCGAAAACGTTTACGTCCGACTAGGTGCCGAGAAAGTGCGAATTTTGTTCACCAGGTCACACTCGACGACTTCCGCGACTTCGACTACATCTTCGCCATGGACAACGCCAACTTGAATGACCTGAAAGATTTGGCGCCTAAGGGCTCCAAAGCCAAAGTCGTGCTTCTTGGCAAATATGATCCTGAAGGCCAGACAATCATCCGTGATCCTTATTACGTAAGTCATTCTCATTTATTGTGCCATTTGGTGCCCCAAACACTACCTACATTACTACGTTGTTGTTTTTTTTTTTTCGCTTTTTCCTTACTAGACATGCAGGTTTATTCATTCACATACACCGACTACGCGAAAAAAAAAAAAAAAAAAAATTTATAACGCTTAGAATAGAACACTTCTAAGCCGACTAACTTCACATAGAATTATAGTCTTCCTTTGGGTGCCACTGCCACATACCAAACCAGGCCTCTCGGAATGCAGCCGAAATACGTCGTGGTTCGCCTGCCCACGACACTGGTGCGCTTCTCAATGGAGGATGCAAATGCTGCCCAGGGTTGACGTGCTGTCGCCACGCTTGCTGCACCATCTACAGTGCGGCGTACAACATTGTCAGCCATGTGCTCTCTCTCCTAAACTTTTCATGTCATTGAGTCCTTCCGTCGGTTGGATCGGCGTGGATCATTGAACAATTGGTATGTTGCAGGAAGGATCTTCCGAGATGAATTGAAGGAGCTTTATTGACACCTATAGTGGAGACTGAGCAGTTTTGCAGCTACATACGAGCCTTTTTTTTTAATCCTGAAACGAAAAGCTTGCACTTGGCGCTTAACCCTTTCACTGCCACTCCCGAGATAACTCGGGACACCACCCACGCACACCCCCTGCTACTCCCGAGTATACTCGTGTTGCCTTTTAAACTCACTCCCTGCCACTCCCGAGACAACTCGTGCGAAAAAAAATAATGCGGGCATGTTGCGCCATCTATGGAGAGGTCACCTAAACACATGTAACGTGTAGTTTAAATTTTAGACAACAGATGGAGCGCATGTTTCTACATCCGCGTTGCTTCGTCATTGTCTCAGCAGCGCGGCACAGCGCCGGCATGGCGAGTAAGCGTGCCACGTGCGTCTGCGCTTTGATGGACGAGGAAATTCAGGAACTGTTGATGAATTCTGACTCAAATGAGAGTGAGAACGATGATGCAGATCAGCTAAATGATTTGTCGAGCGACGACAGTGAGGAAGAGCCCATGCCGCTGAAGAAAAATACCCGGCAGGGGGTGAGGAGCAGTCGAAAAAAAAACCCGGCAGTGAAAGGGTTAAAAGGTTTTGATCGTCGAACTGGCTCATGCACGACGGAACTTCACAGCACATAGAAGTTTCAACAGTGAGCCACAGGGTTTGAGCCTGTCTACCATTTATGCAATGCAAGCATCGCTCAAGGCTACATGTTTATGCTTACCTCATCCCAGTTTTGTAAAGCTGTACAGCAATACCATCAATGGCACAACAGTTCATTCGAAGTGCTATGTTTGCACGAACGCTCATGCAAAGGCAGCGAGCAGCATGTGCGCGGCATGACAACAACGCTGACAGTGTAAAATCTGGTGAGTGAGCAGGCACCCATCAAGCCAGCAAATAGGCTTCGTGCCTCGCAACATACCTCAACGTTCAAGTAGCAGTGGACGACGCGGTCAACATAACCTATAATATTAGGCACAGGCACGCGTTTCGGCCTCTGAATCGCGACCAGCAATTCCTCGCTGTCACTGTCGCTCTCGATTTGACGATTCAAAAGCACCAACAGCAAAGCCTGCTTGCTAGATGCCGCCGTCATGTTGACACTGAAAAACCTGACTATTTTCTCAGTGCGCCACTGTGCAACACCCATTCACACGCATGCTGTGCGCGCCGCCAAAGATGGACGTGTAGTGCCGCTCCACCAGTGGCGGGGAGCTCAGTGAAGGATGCGATCGCCATTCGGTGTGCACACGTAAACTCAAAGAAAGACACTATTACCCCCCCTACATGACGTCCGTTTCAAAGCCGACAGCAGACGAAAGTTTGTCCAACAAAAGCTAATTTTCGAGAAAAAGGAATTAATTTTTGTCGGCAGCAATTAAAAATACATTGGTGATCTTTACTTCTAAATTATCAAGAAAGTCCATGCTTCTTTTTGAGCTCTCAGTAAACGAAACTTTGCCAAATACTTTCCTCAATTTGCAAAAATGCATGTGGCACCTATTTTCTGCACAAGTGACTTAAAGGGGTACGGAAACAAAAATTGAAACATTCAAATTTTGTTTGAAAATGAGTCAAGCATGACGGATAATAACCGTAAATGATAATCGCACGTTTGTATTTTGAACGATTGGCTATATTTTTCGTTCCAAACGGTGCACTCGAGCAAGCGCTCGAAGAGAAGCGAATGGAGAGCGCGATGCATCATGGGATATCTGGCGCAAACAAAAACAGAAAGAAAAGATTCCCTGCATTCGTGACGTAGCAAGGACTGGCGGGGTTATGAGCTTTGCCCTTGGTGGCGTTGTCAGCGTTACAACCGAGCCGAACAGCGTTACAAACGAGCCGTTCGAAGTGCCCGTGGGGTGGCGAGCGTGTGGCTGGCCCAAGGAGCACGTAGCTTCCACAGCACTGTCAGCTTAGGGCTGAACGGGGTGGGGAAAGCAACTTTTGTCCGTGTTTGGAGCGACTGGCTAATCTTCTAGGGGGAGAATGGCTGTATCCGGGTGCACAAACAAGGGTCCAAGAAAGAGGGGAGTCCACCCTTTCCGTCTTCTTGGACTGTTTGGTTCAATGCGTGATTTGTGAGTTGAGGAGGAAAGCTAAGAAGGAAAATGTTGAAATGCCAAAGAGTGGCGCTGCTCCGAAGGAATCTGCTACGTCACGACTACGTAGCAAGTTCCCCAACGTTGCTAGATTACCTCCCGAATAGGCTCCGCATGCATCCACCAGGTGCACATTGAAAGATCGTTTATTTAGCTTTAAAATTAGTTTTCTTGTGCCGTTCAACGGAAGACTGGTGTTTTTGAGGTTAGGGTGCAACATGCAACACATTCAAGCTACAAAAGGAGTGCTGTAATTTCGTTTCCCTACCCCTTTAAGCATGGTGGTAATCAAGGTTTCTTTTGTGCGTCAACAGGGTCACCACTTTTAAAGCATAAAATGCTTCGAGAGCGCAGCTCTTAGGCGCCCGTTTCTGGCTTGAGCGGCATTGCCGTTAGCGTAACCACGTGGTGCATTGTGGGAAACGTCCCATGATGCAACGCGCAGGTCTCACTTGTGACCTGCACGTTGCATTATGGGACACTTCCCATAATGACGTCACACGTGACGTCACGAGGATCTCGCGCATTGCATTATGGGAAATGTCCTACGATGCAACGCGCGGGTCTCACTCGTGACCTGTGCGTCGCATTATGGTACGTTTCCCATAATGACGTCACGAGAGTCCCGCACATTGCGTTATGGGACGTTTCCCATAATGAAGTCACGCGTGGAAGTCGCGACAAAGGTATGCCTCCTCCTCCTCCGTACCCTCCCCTCTTCCTCCTCAAGAGCTGCGCTTTAATTCGGTATTACAAGGAATTGTAAACGTCTAATTTCTTTTAATTGACATTGCATGACGGCCTATATATCAGTTTAGTCTCCATCACATGACCTATGATTAAAGCTAAATTTGATGTCGCACGACCCGACTTCACGGGACCCATGCACCAATTCCGTATCCCCGCTAAATATAACGGGACAATTGATGTTGCGTGACCTGTGCATCATCAGGTTGTCGCTAAATTTAGCGGGGATTTGATAAAAAATATACTAGGTGGTTCTTCACTCTCCGAAATGTCTGTTTTATGTCTTCTATGCAAATTTATACAATCACTTAAATTTTGCCTTTGATGCATTAGAGGACTTCAAAGATAAAAGTGCTTTTAAAATAAATAGTTCTGTCACACGGACTATAATTTTTTTTTTTTTTTTTTTCAGTTTTACCATTAAGAGGTCTTAACTGCGTGTATTATGTAAAGCAGTGGTTCTCAGCCAATCACGTTTCAGGGACCCAATCTGGATCAGAGGAAGGGATGGGGGACCCCATCCATCAGAGGGGAGGGAGGGAGGGTATTGGATGATTTCAATTATAAAGGGGTAAATGAAGAAAACTAAATGTCTCTAAAACAGAGAATAATCAGCCCTACTAACTTGGCACTTCTATTGCTTAGCATGACTAAAAGTCAAGGGCTTCGGGGCTCCCAAGAAGGCTTTCCGGGACTCTAGAAGGCCATCTGGAACCCCGGAAGGTCCAAGGACCCCCTTCGAGAACCACTGAGGTACAGGTCGGCTATTATAAGAAAATACAGGCTAGGCGGCACAAACTACTGTCCAATTTAAATGGTTCAGGCACATGCATCCACCCTTCAAATTTTGCTGAGCGGAGTTGCCTGCTTTCCTGATGCACACCCATGTTCCACAAGGTAATCTTTGCACATGAGAAGTAGAGTGGCATCTGTTAAATCACCTGAACAAGCTACGTCTACTAACGAGTGCATTTTATTTCGAGTCGCATCGCTCCGCTCTTGTGCCTGTCCGTTCTTGGAACTCAATGTTTCGCGGAAAACCTTGGAAAAGCCTTCTCCCGGCCTTGTTACAGGACAGCGGCAGCCAGGGCTTTGAAGAGGTGTACGCCCAGTGCCTGCGCTGCTGCAACGCGTTCTTTGACCAGCTCAGCAGCTGAGCGCTACCCTGGGTCGTTTGGCAGCGCAGGCGAGCCTTTCCTCCCGTTCGCGCTTTTTCTCCAAGTACTTGCTGTCGTTGCTGAACCACTGTTTGTACAGGGTGGCCAGGCTGCCCAGTCGATGCAGGCAACTGTTGACCTGTTCCAAGTTGAAGTTTGAATAAATATTATTGTCTCGCAGGCCCGCACTTCACTTATAGAAACTGTGAAGGCTGGTTCAGACATTTGCATTTGAGTGTGAACTTTTTGACTCCCCACATTTCACTATTACACTGTGTGCTATGGCAATGTGAGTTACCGTAGCAACCCTCTCATAGTAGGCAGTCACAAGCGGTCGTAACGCAGTCAGTTAGTCTAAAACGCATGTGTTTGAATCAGCCCTAAGGAATTTCAGGTCTGTTAACTCTATGCTTGTACTACCGTTGCGAATAATTTAGCCACGCATAACTCGGGATGGGGACGCGTGTATGATAGCGTGCAACAAGACATTTAAAGAATTAGCCGTTTCCACAATCTACAGTTAAAATAAATGTGGGCTTCGTCCTTAAAAAAAGAAAAGAAGCTTGTCAGTTTTACGTAGTGATGGGACGAATCACCGGAGATTCGGATTCGCCCGGATTCGGAAATTTCCAAACTTCCCGCGACGAATATTCGGCAGATTTGGAGATTCATCAGATTCGTCGCTGGTTGCAGATGGCAACGTGAGCCTTGTAAACCTCGCGAGTGCGGTCAGTTCTGTCTTTTTTAGGTACTGTTACTGCATATAACCAGATTTCGTCTTGTTTATATCAGCGTGTGGTATGTACCGTACTGTTAATCTAAACCCTGGCATGCACCCAGGTCCAGCTGAGCTGGTCAGTGTGGTTAACGTAGGCCTAACCAATGCACGGTCTCGGTTGCTGTGCGGTTTTGCGGTGATCGGTAAAATGTAGCGAAATGCTATGTATTATACATAATGTGGCGCAACGCACAATAAATATATTCTGGCAAGGAAATGATTCGTCTCCCTCTCTAGAGCTGCGTATGTCTGTACCTTCAAGGCGCGAGAGCGAGATGAATGTTGCTCGTCACAACTTCGACCACGTACCGGCACCGGTGGCGAAGAAAAACGTCGCACTGTCGTTTCTCCGTCTCGGCAGTAAGTTTTGTGTATGTGAACTTCACTTGATGATAAGTTTTGTGTATGTGAACTTCACTTGATGAAAAAGAAACCCAACACAGGGGTGTCCAACGCAACATTATTGTTCGGAAACAAACATTACCTCCATCGGATATCATTAACCAGAAAGACTGTAATACTATGGCGCAAGGAGTTTCAGACATCTTGTAAACCCTGAGATGGGGAACGATAAAAAAACGGACAAACACATCGTTCCCCATCTCAGGGTTTACAAAATGTTGATTAATTACCAGCTCGCCTGCACTCTATCACTGCTTACAAAAGGTGTTTCAGATTGTTTCCCGTGTTTCGATAGCAATACCTCAGTGGACACGCGTTGAAGATAATCAAATCGAACGTACTCACTTGTGTGGTGTGTGCCACTATGACCGTAATTATGAGCACGAAATGAGCCTGTGCCGAACAGCACAAATGGCATCGATCTGTTGCCGCGATGAAAACATGCGCTTGTATTTCCACGTGCACCAAGCATGCCGATTTTTGTCGTAATCCGGAACCGAAACCAATTTTCCCGCGATGTCTAAATACCGTTCTCGACAAACATCCAAAATAATATAAACAAAGCAGAACATTTTATTTATTACTATGATATTATATTACCTTATTATTTTGTGCAGTTTGTAAAATTTAGTGAATTTAATATCACGAAAAGTTGAAACACTCATCAACGTGATCTGGCAGCCATGGCAACGCTCCGAATCTTTCCGAACTTTTCTGAATCGCTTGAGATTCGGCTACTCTTCCAAATCTTTCCGAATCTTCAGATTCTGCTCCGAATCTTGATTCGGATAAAGACTCGTCCCATCACTAGTTTTACGATACTTGCTGGCAACATCCACTGAATGCACTTGGCAGCAAACGAAGTCGGATTATTGACTAACCTTTGAGCTGTTCCGAAAGGCACTGGTTCATGTCCTTGAGCACCGCAGCCCAGCAAGGCAGTTCGCTCGCATTGCCCGAACCTGGCTTTGGCAGTTGCATACATTGCCAACTCTTGACATCCTGCTGCACAAGCAACCGGAACAGGCCCTTGTAACGAACACTACTCAACCTTGGTCTTTCGCAAAGAACACTGCAAATCCGTATCTCGTAGCCATAAACCATAGCTAGGGTGCCGTGTTTCCGGTCTAAATCGAAAAAAGCAGAAAAACATTCGCCGGTAAAATTGTTTAGACTATTCGAATTCATCCAAAAAACACATTTTCAAAATCACAATAGCAAAACAGATTTAAAAAAAAAAATGTGCATATGTTTTGTTGCCAGCTGTCCAGAGGACTAGAGAGTCTTTTCAAATCTGGTCGGCTAACAAAACAGGAGCTTATCTTGTCAAGTTGTGTTCAGGACAACAGTTCACTGCAGTTGTACCGCCTTGTTCCGGTTTCAAAGTTTGACCATACCATCTGTGCAGCAGTAGGAGCTATGACTTCGTAGACTTGGAGAAGGGGAGAGGGAGGTCAGCTCAAGTTCCTATATTACCCCTCCACTTAGTGAAACCACGGCACTTGTCTGACAAATTTCCGACATTGAGGCCTTTAAGATGGGCAGAAAAACGAAAACTTCCTAGCGACAAAGCCAAGGAATTCACTGATTTTGAGGCGTCAACTTCCTCTGAGGGTATCCTTGCTAGCAAGTTTTGTCAAGTAACCGTGGTCGTTACCAATGGCAAGGGCGCCATCAGAATTGGTGAGCATCTCTGCAATCTGGATGCCACGTACAACTGAAAAAGCCTCATCTTGATACAGGCGAGCCATTTTACTACTACTAATACACTATGAATTTTCGGTTACTTAAGACTAGTGGAAGATGGTACTGAAAAGAAGTCCTAGACAGCTGCCTTTACTTTGCATGCTTCTTTTTAAGTATATTGTATTACAACATCAGAGGCACTTCAAATTTTCCTTGGTATTCTTTAGGTCACTCGTTGCACCAAAGCTCAATTGAGGAATCCATCACACATAACATTTCTAAAACCCAAGACAGGCTACAAAGAGGGGACAAACACAAGACGTCTCTTAAACATGAGACCTCTTATTTTCGTCCCCTCTTTGTAGCCTCAGTCTGAGGTTTTAGAAATTTTTAACTCTAACCAGCTTGTCTGCCTCATTACGTTATCTTCAACTAGCGGACAAGAAGCAGATGACAATTCGCATCAGTTTTGTCGTGCACTCTGCCATGCTGGCGTTCCCCTGCACCAGGCTGATGGACCCACTGGCAGCCTATTTCGAAGCAAGTGTACCGCTGCACGCACAATGTCGGCAAGTGATCGGCTCTACCGGAAATACCTGCCTGAGGTTCACGAAAAAGACATTGCAACGATACAATGTCCGGTGAAACGAAGTCCAATCTCCATCGCCGTCAATGAAATGCCAGAAGTCCGCGGTCGTCCAGAAGTAGCAGTACTAGCAACGTTCTGTGGCGACAATATTCCTGGCCGTAGGACTTTGATGATAGACTTGCAAGTGCTCCAACAGTGCAACGCAGTATCAATTGGCATGCTGATATAAGCAGCTCTCCAGAAAGTTGGAAAGGCCTTAACTGATGTAGCTGAGTTGTGTTCCAATTCAACCTCCTACATGCAGAAGCTTCACAAGGACTTGGAACTCTCGAGCGCCGAATCCAAGGCAGTCCACTTCAAGGATCCATGCCACCTTAACTCTTTCCTGACCATGGGAAAAGTAGCAATTTTCAAAGGATCCGTGAAAATGCTTCTATTTTCCTAACTAACTTGCATGTGGAGCAATATAACACATCAAAATGTGGTCAGGTAGCTGTTCTTTTAAAAGAAATGGGTTGGTATAATGTAGGAAAAAGATTTTAAAGTTATATTTCTTGAAAATGCAATGTATGTGTGGAAGGCTTATAAACGCTGAAACTTCTACAGCTGAAACTTCTACACAAAGGAATGCTTACATTGGTGAAGCACAGATAGTACACCTCACACCCCAGCAGAATGCTTTCTTTGTGTTCTACCCCGGTTTTGTCATAGCCTTGATTGCAGTTCCCTCATATTTAGAATTTTTGTGCGCCTTATTGGGAAGATAAAGCGTGCACACCGGCTCAGGACAGCTTCATTTAAAGGGTAACTGCAAAGAAAAAAAAGTGTATTTTTAAACAGCTTAATTGGGACAAGCATGTCACAAAACAATTTTTCCGCCAAAAACAAAATTTTTTACAGCAATATTTATTGCGCGAGACTGATTTTAGTTTGCGCCTATTTCGTCCGTTTTAAATCGCGCGCCACAAAGTTGGCATTATACGTCGCGTAGTGACGTATAACAGCAACTCCGCGCGCGTCGAAAGAGCGGGAGTTTCAAATTACGAAGACTGACGCAAGCAGTTAGCCATGTCAGACGAGTGCAACCACCGTTCCCAAGACTATTTTTGACAGCCCACCAGCTTGTGATGAAGTTCAAACCTACGCTGAAAGCAAAACTAGCGTTCTTCGGCTATCCACGAGATTCTGGAACATAATTCTCAGCAGTAAATTTAACCGCTTGACGGCGCTTGGAAATCATCATTCACCGGTGATTGATGGCCTATGGGTGTGGTCAATTAAGAGTTGACGACATTCTTGATGATGGACTTAAGGTGGACTCATTTAAGGACGTTCACAGATTTGTTGTGCTCTTTCCAGCCCTGTTAAAGTCGTCTCGAGAATTGCACCGTAAGTTCTGTCTGCTATGCCATACTTTGGGCATGAGGATCAGGTCTCTTTCAATTGTGAATCCTTCTCGGCGGTTTTCCTTGCACGAATCCCTTGAAGATATCCTAGAGTACTGGCGTGCCATTCTGTCATTCTTGAGGAGCGACGACGCTAAAGTCAAGAAATGTGAGAAGTTGGAAGCTCTTGTTTCCCGATCAAGCTGAAGTTTCTTAGGACAAATGTTTTTGTTGTGCTGTCAATCGTTAAGGAACTTGAAGCAGAGAGCACCCTGGTGTACGAGGTTTACCCGATACTAGGAGTTCATTCATGTGCGCTGCTCAGTCAGTTGCGTGACCCATCCCAGGTGAGCTTCATGCCTAATGTCTCAGATCTGCTACACGTCCTTGATGAATGTGATCGCTCCAAAACTGTTGCAGACCTCCATGACTGTTACGCTGCTGTTACTAGAAAGTGGTCCCAAACGGTTGAGAGGAACCTTACCAACGAACTGAAGTACATGGGAGAATTGCTTTGGTACAACGTGCAAATTGTAAATCTAAATCTGAAGCTTGAGTTGCCCCATCTGTTTGAAAACTATGAGCACATTTTCAGGCTCGTGTTTCTTAAGAACGATGACATGCGCCAGCTTGTGCTGATTTTGTGAACTGTCGGAACTATGTAATTGCTAACATTGTGGATCCCATGTCGTTCCAGAGACTTCATGCTGTGCAATGGCCAAACCTCTCGCGCTGAGACGTTGCCCGTTTCTAGTGCTAATGTCGAAAGCGCATTTTCCATGCTAAGGGTCATTAATCGAAACGAGCGTGTTGCCATCAGCGACGCAAAGCTTGTTAAGTATGCTTGTATTTATTACAAGCTGTAAGGCTTGTTGAAGTGGGCTTGTGATGAAGTCTATGGCTGGTTAAAATGGCGTTCAGCCTTTTGCTGCGCTTTTTGTCTGGATATTCTTCCTCTTTATCTAAAACTTCCGGCAACTGGGAATACAGTATGCGTCCGTGTTTTGTCCCTTCCCTGTTTATTCTTCTTGTTAGTTTAGAGAAAGTAAACTCAGAATCTTGGACATTTAAGGTTTTATCAAAAATAAACTGATAAACACCGAATTTGCAATAAAAACTAAACACCGAAAAACACCTGTCTAATTTTATCAAAAATAAACTCCGAAAACGCAGAACCCTAAGCATTGCCGACACTCTTAGCGCTAAGAACGGCACGCATGTATGGTCACCATCCTATCGATGTTGTCCTCACTAAGTGCTTGCTTAAAGTGACATTCGACGGTTTCTAAGGTTTTCAGGGACCTGTTGAAATCCAGTTTGAGTAACCCCTAAACAAATTTCTTGCTTTTGTTAACAAGTACTTAAAATAAACTCTGATTCATAAAGCAAGGAAGAGGTATCAATTTCTAATTACAAACAAGCTTTGCAAAACAAAAAAAGCATTGGTATTGTTTAAATCTAGCTTTCATCCTCAACTATGTCTTTCTTAGGCAAAAAGAAGGTCACGTCCATCAGACACACCCAGTGCTTTGTCTGGGGAGGGTGGGGGGTCTGGGGGGCGGGTCTCATACCTCTCCGATTTTGATGGGTGGTCACCAACGCCAGAGCCAAAGCTCTGGCGTTAATGAAAGCACAATCATAAGCACTTGTAATCAGAAATGTTGGGATTTTTCCCATTCAAGTTTTGTTGAGTAGCCATCTATAGAGAGAGAAAAACTTAGCCATCTCCAGAGAGAGAAAAACTATGTTGTCAGTGGCCATGTCGATCTTGTCTAGAACAAAATGGCAGATGTTTCAGGGACACCATTAATTCTTGACGAGAATAATAATCGAAATCCATGTTGCTGGTCAGTTTTGTTTCCTGAGAAACATGCCGGGTTCCGCATACGTTTTAATCGAATCTGTTTTGTGTGCCTCTAATATAACCCCCCCTCTCCTTACCGAAGTTTGTAGAGACCCCCCAAAACTTACGGGAGACTTTAAGCACTGGACATGCCTAACTAAGAAAGTGCCTTCCCAAAACTGATGGAAGCAGGGAACAGTAGGGCCAGAGCTGTATATAGTTTGGCCATTCTTAAGGAAGTTGAGGAGGCACCATGGGCTGAAAGCGGGCTGGGTATGTTCCAGGGCGTCTTCACAAATTCGAATGTGGCCAGCCAGAAGCCACGAATAATACCCTGGCGGTGGTCGCGACAAACAGAATTAAAGAGTGTGTCGGAGTAACTCTCGGCGACTGAAAATGTGGTGCACGTGATGTTTCGATCACGGTGCAAAATCATGGTGTAAGATATATAAAGATATAGAAGATATAAAAAGCATGCGGGATTAGCAGAACGATCGGCATAATCCGTATGCCAGGCGCCGAGGGCCGGGAATCTGCCATTTGAATGTTCAAACTCCGTTCGAGCAAAACAGAGTTCGAGCGGCACATTTGTTTCTGGCATCTTTTTGCACAATCATAATCGAAACATCACATGCACCACATTTGCAACCATGAAAAGTTACTACATTTAACTCTTACGCACTTGTTAAAACAGTTTCACTACCACAACTAGGGGATTATTTTCGGCTTCTGGTTGGCCAAGAGAGCATGTCAAGCCCCTGCTCTGCGTCTGGTACATGCCCTGGCTCTGACCGCTCCTCCCATTGACCAAACCCTCTCTATATATGGCTCTGAGGGGGGCCAAAGAGCCTCATGAATACCAAATGGATGGTAGGTTACGGCAACTGGTCTACAAATTTAGCGGCCATAAGTTCGTCATCACAGTGCAAGCGATCGCTCACCGTGGGTCCAGTCGCGGGGCTGTACAAACAGACTGGGTTTGACGCATCTGTGCCCACGACCCAGAGGGAGCCCTCTTCGTCGAAGCACACGTCCCGAGGCGGCGAGCAGTGCTCCACCCGCTGCAGCACTTGGAGGCAGTCTGCCTCCCATCCTAGCAGAAGGATGTCGCGCGTCCTGCAAGGATCGACGCAGACAATCCAGATCGCCTCTCCAACTTGGCTCCAGGCATAGAGTTAGTGTAATAATCCAGAGAGAAGGGTCCCATACATTTTTGCCAGTTTGAAATGGTAGGGCATAGAACGTCGGTGGTCCTAACCTGATCATGTTGCTGGCTACGCTTTGATATACACAAAGCAGCAGCAAAACATCACTCCCAGGGCCTGCATCTAGTTTTTTTGTTTTTTTTTTCTACCTTAATTTGCACAAAAAGGGTGACGTCGCGCATTAAGCATTCCAGCGACTTTGACCCTTCGTGGCAAATGGATGGGCCTAACGTATCGTCTGCTTTGTTTCTCCGCTCTTCTGTCACTCTCTCATTCTTTCTATTGCTCCATGAAAAAGGTAAAGACGGGAGCAGAATGCGGCAAATCGTGCGCGCTGATATCGGAGCTCTCGAGAGAAAGAACAAGAAAGAGAGCGACAGAGAAGCAGTGAAAGAAAGCAGAAGATAGGGCGGCGCTTTCGTTTTTCCGCAATGACTTGAAGTTGTTCGAGCACTTGTCGGCTTTATTTCTTTTTATACAACGTGCGACTCCGGTGTTTTCCACCGAGTAAGCTCAAAGCAAAGCTAGTAAAACACAAGTACAGACCTTCGAGTGATATGTTCCTAGAAAATACAGTAAGGGTGCAGGCAAGCCGGTGAATATCAACCAAATTAAATTAAACTCAAACTGGGTTAGAAGAAAAACACAAAAATGTTTTGATGTTTCGCTTCTACCTTAGTCTCCGGTTAATTCAACACGGTTGATATTTTCCTGCTTCTTCGTATATATCAAAGCAATGCCAGTGATGTGGGCCCATTGGGACCGCCGACTGGGGCACTGATGTCCGTGTCTATGCCTCACTGTTCTGAAGCGGCCGCAATGCATGGGACTTTTCCCTCTAGAGTATTATGTTAACTCTATGGCTCCCGCCTTTACCCCCCCCTCCCTCCCTCCCTCCCTCCCTCCCTCCCTCCCTCTCCCCTCCCCCTCCCTCCCTCCCTCCCTCCTCCTCCTCCTCCTCCTCTCCTCCCTCCCCCCTTCCCCCCCCGGCTCCAGGCGATGTCCTTTTGGATCTTCTCTGCCGTTTGCAGACGACACTCTAGCTCGTAGGCATATATGTTACTGCAAGTCTAATTAAACTGACGTAACTCGGGGCAGAAAGGTTCAAAACATTGTTGTACCAAAACATTATGACATATGAAATGTGTAGACTTGTATTATATTCAAAGTATTGGCAGCTAGATGTACGCGAGGCTTCATTTTATTGCCCGTTCTACGGTGAGGCTATTGGGTGATGGTCAGTACAGTAAAAACAATAATAATAGAGGGATTATTAACGTTTTTCTTGTACAGCTCGCTTGCACCTTTGCATTGATCGCTTATCATCAGTCGGTACAAACTTTGGAATAATGGTACTATTCCACCACCTGAGCATCCCAAAACATGGCCCATCTCCCATTGAGGCCAAATGGGATGAAAAAGCTAACATTTGTCTGCAACAAAAAAAGCACAAAAAAATGCTGGACTCGATTTCTCGTTTACTCGTGCCTACATCACTTGCCGTAGGCGAGGCCACGAATGCGTTATCTAAAAGATGTAAGAAGAACTTCACTCATTCAACTGTCGTCCGAGTCGTCAATGAACAACACTTTTGTTACCAAAACTCTCACTGCCTACGTCGGAGCTCGAATCCCTTTAAACCAGATGGGCTATCTTTCGGTGCATTCTCAAGGAAAAAAATTTTTACATAAAACACAGGTGGCTTGTTTTACAACGTAGACCGTCTCGGAATATTACGCCGGTATTCTTTCCAACGTCCAGGCAATAAGGGAAAAGCGGGATTGGTTTCAGAAGGGACAGTCTGAAAACACGACACACCGGTTATAAAAGGTACAGAAATAACCCTACAACATATAGAGCTTCAAAGCGAGTGAGGAACTACCACCAGAGTCCACTCGACAGACGACGACAAGACATGTAACGTCGCGGCAGGTTGGTCTCCTAAGCGAACTATGCTCACCCGTCGAGTAGGCACGCAAGAGTGTCACCAGAGGGGAGCACGGCTAGGCGACACACCGCAGGCTCTCGTTCGCTCTCTTCGCCTCGAGTCACCAGAGCACCGAGGTCTAATCGGTGCAACTGGCGTCCGGTGTCGCGACACCAGACTCTCACCGTACCGTCCTGCAAAGCACAAAGACATCTCGCTCGCCAATCGCTGCCAGGTTTTAACCCAACGCACAAAAGAAAACCGATTTCGCCACGGAACTATGGCAGAAAGAAAAGTGCAGGAGTTGAACTGCCGTCCGACGTTTGTGCCCACTCTTTTTTCTTTTAACCGTTCACCAGTGGAATTGTCTTGATCACAAAATTCTCAATTCGTCCGTGTTCTCTTCAGTTTTACAAGGTGCATGTGACATACTGTTATAAGCTTTATAAGTGTATTTTGTTTACATTTTTGCATAAAGGCTTACGGAAATGGAACGTCCAGTTTATAAAAGGGATGTCCAATAGCCTATCCATCGTGCTAAGGCCACTACAAAGAGTGTGACAATGAGGGCGAGGAGCAAAGCCAGATGCAAGCTAAGCTACACAGTTCAACATGATACCAAAAGATAACTATCGTGTCACAATTAGCTATATGCAGGTTCCAAGGTAATAAAGTGTACGCAGAAGAAAATAACAAAATAGATGGTACTAGCTGAGGAACACAAAAACGGTAGGCTTATTAAACTTACAGGACGAATTTTTATTGGTAAACGTGTTAGCGGGTGTGCTGGTTCTTGCTGACATTTTACAAAAATTCACAGGCTAAATCAAACTACCGAGTGTAAAATGGAGAGGGGACAGAGGATTTATGCCAATGAACTGTTGCGCTATGATTCACTTTTCAACCAGTTTTTAATACTCATTGTAAATGAAACCTACCCTGGCCTTATTTAAGAAGACTGTGTTCCTTTTGTGCCCCATCTATTCTTATCACAAATGGTAATAAGTAATATGCTCGAGTATCTAAGAGGAACCCTTGACCGCTATCAGAAACAAACTCATTTAGAGATGCAATCACTTTTTCATTCTCAAGTGATGTGCTAACAGATGTTGGCATCTGCTGCAAAAGCGTCAGAAGCTGCTCCAAACCAATATATTTTGCTCGCTACAGAACCTGCTACAAAAGGTCCAATGCCGCTTCCATCACTGGATCCCTCTCGTGGGTGTACGGACAAAAGTTTATCGCTAAAATATGGCCGATCGTGGACTTGCAAATGGACAACATTCGCCGATATACCTCGCCCACCAGAACCTAAAATGAGTGTCAAAAAGCTAAACACTGTGATTTTAACCAAGGGTTGGATGAAATCGCCATGCTTAACAACAAACTGATCAAGCTTCTGCCCATTTAGTATCAAGGGTGTTTTCTCCAGTGTAAACAGTAATATAAGACTTTAAAGATTGCTCGCCTTTTGTTATTTCTTACAAGTCGTTTTCTTGTCAGCTTGTGGCGGAAAAATACGTCGTCTGTAAATATCTCCGAGACAATCGAGCTGTTTAAGCCATCGCAAACATAAACATTGCAGAGAGATTGCACTGTCTCACGTTCCTGCCTGTCATGTCAAGCGGCAGGGCGCTAGTTTTGGTTTGAGGTCGGTACTCTTGCTGCAACATAGATAGTGACAGCATCAGTTTCCACTCTGCAAGTCCGTTCTGGCCCGGTTTTCTGTGCAGCACTCCTCGAGTACAATGCATTCTGGGAGAGAATTCGCATGGTGCCGATGCGTGTGAAACAAACTCGCTATATGTATACAGGACTGTCTCGATCGGAGATGTGCAGCAGTAGTTTAACATCAGCTTGTTGCACTTCGTTTTTCTTTTAGTGAGGCCCTCACCTCGAGTTGTCCTGCAGAAACGCAAAAGCATTGCGCCATAACATGTAGAAAAACAATTTTCTTGGCTGATGAGTTTTGTTAAATAGTATATTTATATTTTGTCAAAAGTTAGCACTCCCTCAGGAAGAGGGACCGAAGCCTCACTCAGTTAATTCCCTATGAAATTTACATTCAATCTTTCCAATGTACGACAGAATCGCTGCACCGACCAACCATGATTACTACAGTACTGCACATCTTTAGTGTTGGTCTATAGAATACACGTCTGTTACTTACCCCTGACCCGGACACTAACACTTCGGGGTGATTGGGTAATAGGGCCAGACACGAGACAAATCTGTAAAATAAACAAAATACACTTGCACTTAATGGGAAACCGTTTAATTCAAACTACACAATAAGCCATGCAGTTTAATACTGGTGCCTAGCTTCAGTGCCAATAGCAAACAAATCGCAAAACACGCTTGCAGTGGGGAACTGAGTGACCCTAATTCTTTTCATCACGCAATTATGCAATTGTGACAACGTTACAAATTTATAATCAGATGCAAGAAGATCAAGAGACACTTTCCCACTATTCTTAGCTCCTTGGTGGCTGCGATCTCGCACATCTGGACCTCACAAGCGCACAATTAACATTTATGCTAATTTATGCTAATTAGTTGTTAGCATACCAGCATAAGACGAACAAGAAGAGTCGAGTGGCCCAAGGCTTCCAAGGCCGAGGCATCTCGGAAAGTGCCGACTCACTGCGTGTGTCCCAGGCAGAAGGTGGAAATGTTGTAGCAGTTTGGGAAACGGGACACCTGGATTTTCTCGTCACGGTCGCAGACGGCCAGGAACTGGTCTTCTTCCCCAATCACCTGCAGATGCAAGCCGGTCCCAGAAATGATGAACACTGTCAGACACGTAAAACATAGCAGACAAAGAGTGCTTCGAGGCGTCAAATGTGTCCGGGATCACAGAGTCTATCAAATGCCCAGAGCCCTTCATTTCTCTTTCGGGCAATTTCAATGTGTGCCTTTTCATAGCGTCCCGGTGCACACAGGGTCACTGGATGTTCCCACAGTACAGAAACTCATGGTTTGTTCCACAACCACATTGTGGTGCCCAAACCAGCAGCTACAACGCAGCGCCCCAACATAATCAAAGTCGAGATGGGCGGGCAGACAGGCCGGCATTTTTCTCTTGCAATCTATACTATACTTGATTTAGAAAGCCAGCAAACACCAACGCCTACTTTTCCAGTCGGGCATACAATGCAGTGCTGTGAGAACTCTCAGTGGCTCTAAATGCACCTTGATAAAGAAAGAAACGAGGCAAAAAAACAAAACTTGCGTTTTTGGTAAAAGAATGAAAAGTCAGTCTTCCATTCTTTTCCATTCAGGAAGTTGGGGAAAAACTTGGGTAAAGCAGTGCGACTCCTATCTTTGGGCCTCTAGCTTTTACGATGCAACAGAGTCTGCAAAAGTGTGTGTCGGTACAATGCACCGTCGACGTCGAAACAAGTGAAAGTGAAAATTGAACTTGCGCTATTCCAGACTACCGTAATATCGCGAAAGGCAGCCCACCTAAAATTAAAAGCAACTAGGGTGAAAATGAGGGTTGTGCTAACTTTTGGTGTGCTATCAAAAAAAAAAAAAAGTTGGAAAACAGTTAGTTTTAGATTTTGTGGCTCGTGAAACTTGTGATCGCAGCTAGAGGCGATGAAGCAAAGATGTCTGTCCTCCCAAGTCGGCAGTGTTCGCTTGTCTCCCGTCGCAGGTATGTAACACCATTCCCACCGAGGTCACCACTGGCCAGGGTCTTGTAGTTTCTAGAAATTTGCTATCTTTCAGTGTTTAAAAAGAAAAAATTGATCTTTCAAGGGCGGGGTATTTCTCAGGATATTATGGTATGTAGCACGAGCTCTTCTTTCATATATGCTGCCAAACCATGCCAAGTTAACGCACTAAACCGAGGAAAGCGTGACAGAACGTCACAGAAACTGTTACGAAAGTGTAACATGTACTTGAACGGAAGGAAAACTCTTAACCAAAAAATTGATACGGAGCCCGATGTTTCAAGGCCAGTTCGGCCCCTTGATCACGGGTGACTGTTTTTGTCCTTGTCGTCGTCTTGCAAATTGCCCAATGTTGTTGGCTTCTTTAAAGCGGCCGTTGTATCTGCCTGCGCTTTATGGTTCGTAGCGCCTCGCGTGATGCACCGCAAACCGGACACGTAGGCGCTTGGCAGTGTCCCAGCTGACCGGTTGACATTATTTTCGGTGTTCTGAATGTACCAGGACTCTAATAAAAGGCGTCTTTGCCAGTTTCTTTCCGTGCCAAGAATAGAGCAGTTATTGAATCCAATCGTGTGACCCTCTTTTTGGACGTGTTCTGCCAGCGCACTACCCTGCACATTGTTCTTTTCGACGTCATACTGATGCTGGCGTAGACGTTCCGGGAAGTTTTTAGTTTCCCCAACGTAGGAGGCGGCGCAGTCACCACACGGGATCCTGTAGACGAGTCCCTGAGCCTTTTCTTTAGGGGGAGGATCCTTTGGAAGCGAGAAGAGGCGTCCAATGGTGGACACCGGTTTATGTGTCACACTAACGCCGTATTTTCGTAAAATGCGCGCGAGAGTCTCACTTGGGCCCTTGATGTACGGGACGCATACGCCGTTGGGTGGAGGAGGGGCGTCTTGTTGAAGTACATGAAGTAACACATACTTCAAAAACAATCTATAAAAATAATAAAAAACACACTTGAGAAGAGTCTGTAAACTAAGAACAGAGCACAAAATTCTGAATGTGACGTGACGGGAATCAAACCCACGACCGCGTGCTCGTAAGCCCAACACCCTACTTTGGCGCCGAACGGGAGACTTGCCAACGCAGATGCCGAGAAGCGAATGGCGACGAAGACGGCTCGCTTTGCGTTTGCACACTAACCATTCCAACTAGAGCTCCGTGCTCCGATGCCCCTGCATGCTCTCATCTATATCTTCTTCCTTAGTTTTTATCTGCATAACGAAAAAAAAAAAAAAAAAGCTGCAAAGTTTGTCACAAGCTTTCAAGAATGCCGTGAAGACACATTCTGTGTATGGCCTACTTTGTGCGTTAGATTAAGGTTTTTTTTTTTTTTTTTTTTCGAAATGCTGAAAGGCAACAGAACTGCAATTCGGACAGGAACTGGGACTGACCAACCATATCTAATGCCATGGAGAGGCGCCCCAGCAGGAGAGTGCCGGAGGAAGGTGCCGCCCCGTCCAGTTCGAAGGCGTACACGTCGCCGGCCCGGTCAGCGACAACCGCCGTGTTGCGGGTGGTGCACATTCGCACTTGAACACACTTCCGGGCCAGGCCCCTGCAAAAGCGCATGGTCTGCTCAACCTAGAGGGGCAGTTCGAATGAGAAGATGGCACTAAACGGAGCTGATGCCCACCAGATGGAGCAAGTAACCACCTACTTGCTATGGATGCTATCTGGCTATAATCTAGCTCAAGAGTGCAGGACAACCTCCTCCCACAAAGCCCTCCACTCTTTCCACTTCACCAAAGTGAATCCTGCAGAGGAGGTGAGTCATTGCTCACCTCCTCTCCAGCATTCACTTTGCCTAATTTAAGGGAACATCTATCCATTCGTTCGAGCGGGAGGTCGAGTAGATCTGATTCATCCATTCAGAAAAAGGTTATTGCATCAAAAATCTTTGTCTGCATAGTGAGAGATCACTTGCAGATTTTACTATTTGCAACTCCAACTCATATAGATGGCGCAACTCATTTTCCAAAATGGCGGTTATAGCGAGGGTCGGAGATGCGTGCCGCTGCCGAGCCTGCCTACTGTGCTGGCTTCACTGAGCGACACAAATTATTTCTGGCTATATGGGGAAGCCACAGTGTTATGAGTGCAAGCCACCTCTTCATCAGGAAAAAAGAAAAAAAAAAACAATGGTGTTTAGCATAATATTTACGCCAGGAGGCACGTTTTAATTCTGGAGCGAAACCGAAACTAACCTCTATTTTGAATTTAATTTCCCTATATAGGTCTTAATTTCAGATTCTTTAATAACTCAAGATGTGTCTCACATTGTAATTATTTAGTTAAAGAAGTTGTTCGCAGAAACTTTATTCTGTGACATACATGTTCGATCCAGGCACTTCAAACTATTTTGGAGATTTCAGTCTCCCGTTAAAAACAGGGTCTTTCATACACCTTAGAGGTAACATAGAACATTGTAGTGGTTGAAAAAATCAGCGCTGATTTTGGTGCATTCTCTCTGCCTTTTCTCGCTCAGATAATTGTCATGTGAAATAATGACCTGCAGACCTTTTAATAGGTTTTTGGGTATTTAGATGATTAATTGCTTTAACATTATTCCCAGCACAAGAATAACAAGATTAATCAAATTTTTACGATATGCCCACAAAACGTAAAAAGTAATAAAAACTGTTCTCACTACAACAGCCCAAAGACGGAATCCAGGTCAGACAGCTGAAAAGTGTGTGTTTTTTATAGCAACGCATGATGCATAGGACTTTATATTGCATCCAGTGTTTGAGTGTTTGTCTATCTTGATAACAATGTCAGAATTTCTCATTAGCTGAAAAGAAAAGAAAATGATACCTTTTTGGAAAGACTAGTATGGTCTTTCCAATGGCATGTTTTTATGATTGTGGCATTATGTGGGGGCATACATTGCCGCGATTTGTATTAGCAATAATAATATTAAAATTCAGATATTTCATACATAATTTTTCACGCTCGTAATATAATTTGTTGATTATGATCTAATTTCAAATGCACAAACAAGTATGACAATCAAAAGTGTGCCAATTATCATCACTCGTGCCAATTGCAGCGATTTTAATTAATAAGTTATAAAATAAAAATAGTCTAAAACCAATAAAAACATTCTGGCTAACGTGAGAAATCCATGTAAAATTACATTAATTGTGCGTAAAGCATATTTTGCAACCAAATTCGCAACTTTTGACAATCGGCAAAACTTCCAAAGTCGCCGCCAATATCATTCCAGACCAAATGCCCCCCCCCCCCCCCCCCCCCCAAGAAAAAAAAAAAAAAAAAAATCATGTTTAGTTACTAATTTTTTTATAACATTTAATTAGTTTCATTTTTGTGCGCCGTCGTTTTGCTATTCTCGGCCTTTCCAGTTCAAAGAAACGCTTACCTGCTTGCTCGTCTGCTCACTGCAGCACGTTTCGTTGGCATTGGAAGCCGGTGAAACAGTAGCGAGGTTTAGTACTGCGTATTCGCGTCTCCAGCTCGACGCTCGCCCTCCCGCGGCGGAAACGGGAAGCGCTCTAGTGAGGGTCCCCCGATTCTCCTGCTCAGCGGGCACGGCGGAACTGTTCGCGATCATGGCTCGCGAAATGTCATTTCCGAATGCAAACAACACTCTTCACTGTCCCAACGTTGTGCTGCAGCCGGTATGGGATTGTACCTTATTCGAGAGTTTTAATATTGCGCATAGAAGGCAAACGCAAGCGGTGTGCGTTTGCGTTTAAGTTGCGTGCCCCACGTTGTGCGTGCGCCTCATCGCCATGCGCCATCCAAGACCGCAGTTTTGGGCTCCGCGCACGCGCAGTGTGGAACACGCAAAGCTAACGCAAACACACTGCGCTTGCATTCGCTCGTATATGCAATACTAAAACTTACTACTGTTTTACCAGCTTCCAACGCCAACGAAACGTGCTGCAGTGAGCAGACGCGCAAGCAGGTAGGCGTTCTTTAGAACTGGAAAGGCTGAGATCGGCAAAACGACAGAGCGTAAAAATGAAAGTAACTAAATGTTATGAAAAAACTGGTAATTAAAAAAAATGTATTTTTTTGTTTTTGGGCTTTTGGTCTGGAAGGATATTCGCGGCGACTTTGGACGTTTTGCCGATTGTCAAAAGTCACGACTTTGATAGCAAATTATACTTTACTCACAATTAATGCAATTTTACATGGATTTTTCACATTAGCTAGAATGTTTTAATTGATTTTAGACTATTTTTTATTACTCGGTAATTATAAATGCTGCAATTGGCACCAGTGATGATAATTAGCACTCTTGATTGTCATATTTGTTTGCGCGTTTGAAATTAGATCATAAGCAACAAATTATTTTAGAGCTTGAAAAATTACGTATTAAAATATCTGAATTTTAATATTATTATTATTAATACAAATCGCGGCAATGTGTGCCCCCAATTAACGCCAAGATCACGAAAATACGCCATTTAACCATAATTGTCCTTCCAGAAGGGTGTAATTTCGTTTTCTTTTTAGCATATGAAAAACTCTGGCATCGTTATCAAGATAGACAACAGTCAAACACTGGATGTAATATAAAGTCCTATGCATCACGCGTTGCTATAAAAAACACACACACACTTCAGCTGTCTGACTCGGATTCCGTTTTAGGGTTGCTGCAGTGAGAACAGCGTTTATTAATTTATGTTTTCTGGACATACTGTAAAATTGGAATTATTCTCTTATTCTTGTGCTGGGATGTTAAACCAATTAATCATCTAAATACCCAAAAACTCATTAAAAAGCCTGCAGTTTATTATTTCCTGTGACAATTATCTGAGCGACAAAAAGGCAGCGAGAACGCACAAATATCAGCACGGAATGTTTCAACTAAAAATATCGGCCTGGATCGAACATGTCACAAAATAAAGTTTCCGCGAACAACTTCTCTAATTAAATAATTATGATGTCAGACACATCTTGAGTTATGAAAGAATCCGAAATTAAGACCTATACTTGGAAATTAAAACTAGAGGTTAGTTTCGGTTTCGGTCCAGAATTAAAACGCGCATCCTTGCATAAATATAACACTTAACACCGTTCTTGTTTTCAGGGTATAGAGGTGACCTGCGCTCATAACACTCAAGCTTCCTCGTATAACCAGAAATAATTTAGGTCGCTCAGTGAAGCCAGCACACTAGACAGGCTCAACAGCGGCACGCATCTCCGACCCTCACTATAACCGCCATATTAGAAAATGAGTGGCGCCACCTATAGTTAGTTGGAGTCGCAAATACGAGCGAACGCAAGCGCTGTGTGTTTGTGTTAGCTTTGCGTGTTCCTTTTGCATGTGCGCGGAGCCCAAAATTGTGGTCTTGGATTGGCATATGGCGATGACATACACGCACAACGTGAGGCACGCAACTCTAATGCAAACGCACAGCGCTTGCTTTTATACGCAATACTAAAACTCTCCAGTAAGGTACAATCCCATATCGGCTGCAGCACTACGTTGGAACAGTGAAGAGTGTTGTTTGCGTTCAGAAATGACATTTTGCGAGCCATGATCGCGAGCAGTTATGATGTGCCCGCTGAGCAGGAGAATCGGGGGACCCTCACTAGAGCGCGTTCCGTTTCCGCTGCGGAAGGGCGAGCAACGAGCTGGAGACGTGAATAGGGTCCCTCCAACTGCTTGTTATCAGATCTGGTAAGCGGCAGTCTGCTTGTGGAGCAGACGATAGCGCAGACATTGTAAAGCAATACGCCTCGCAAGTGGGCTCATTTTCGTGTTCTGCGCATGAGAAAGGAAGTAGCGGTGACGTCAGAACGCCGAGCCCTGATTGGCTGATCGCGACCCCCTATCTGAGCGTCGTCTGCTCCTTTGCAACGTCGTCTGCGTCTGTATTACCTTTCCTGCGACTTTCGGAAGTGCAGGTCCTTACGAGCGAGCTCGACTTCGCCTTGCAGAGAGAGACGAAATAACTCGAGCGGTACATTGTTTTTGTCTAACTAGCAGACGCGCATCAAGGAGGGAAGTCAAAGGACTCACTGGCGAGGTGTCCCGAGGTGCCGAGGTTTGTTTGCTAAGAACCGAGAGTGAGCGTGTTAGTGTTCGCAAGCTCCCTCCCAAATACTTTTTCCCTCCTTTCGTTTGCGGCGAGACTCCTCACTCTTTAATGGCGTCGGCGGGTTGGCGCAGTTAACGTTGTCTGCTTTACGTCTGCTAGTCAAAGCGATGGCTGCTTTACCTTTCCTGCGTCTGTCGGAGATTCACCGCTTTTTCACCGGCGAGAGTCACCGCTGCCTCGGAAAACAAGGAGATGACAAGAGGAAGAGATTGACCTTTTAATCTAAAATTGAGGTCAGCGATCAAAGTATAATACGGGAAGGGTTCACAAGGGTCGCGCGGGCATATTCCATTCAGCACGCCAGCCGGTCGTAGGCAGACGGTCTTGAGCAAGGACCGTCGGAGCACCGCTGCACCGAGTCGGAGTGCCTGCTAGGCCTATCTGGCGAGCTCGCTTGGTCGCGGTCAGTGGTATTGTGGCCGTTGGAGCATTTCCCGGGTGTTTGTGGATACAGCGTTCTTGTTCGTCGTGTTTTATTCCAAGTACTTTTTACTTTTTTTCTTGCTGGTTGTAGTCGGGACGCGTGAGAAGAGCACATACAAAAATAAACGTCCGTTGGTCGTCGCGACCAAGTAACCGAGCGACGCTGTCGGCCATGCTGATTTGATCGCAAGAAGTGCGTAAGACAGCTTCAGAGCTGTCGTAGGATTCCGTTGTAACCTGCGCAAAACTTACAATAATTTCGTTTCGTGAATACAAATTTGTTCTCACGTTTTGTCTTCGGCACATTTTTGGCGTAAGATCATTTCTGGAATCTGGCCTCTGCACTTTCGAAAGTCGCAGGAAAGGTAAGACAGACGCAGACGACGTTGAAAGCAGACGACGTTGCAAAGGAGCAGACGACGCTCAGATAGGGGGTCGCGATCAGCCAATCGGGGCATGGCGTTCTGACGTCACCGCTACCCCCTGCGCAAGAAGCAGACGAACTTGCCCTCCGCATTGCTTGTGAGTATAAAGGGTTTGAAAGGCATCGGATGTTTTGCAACAAGTAACCCGCGTTACGGCAGCTGTGAATGAAAGAACTGGATTCTTCGTGGCACCGTGTGGACATTCGCCGAAGCTGTACGACACTGGCAAAATTGCAATGTGAAATAATGGTAGCAGTCAGTAAGCTTGAAATATATAAACCACAAGTGATTTTCTACTGATCTGCTAGTATAGGACAATAACTTACCTCTGGCAGAAGAGATCCCATTTGCCAGCGTCACTTCTCTTCCACACAAGGAGCTCTTTCTTTGCAGAAACTGCTAGGAAGTAACTCGAGCACGAAGAGAAGTTGCCGCAAGAGAACCCTTGGTCCGTCTGCTCTTTCGCTTGACTTTCTTCGTCTGCGTCCTCTTCACTACAAAAAATATCAAAACAATGCTATGACTGGCAACACCTCGCTGTTCCCACGAGTGAAATTATTTCTGAATCCAATGATACGAGAGAATTCAGATGCGACCTTGCTAATGTGACAACTCCATCTGACATGCACGATAATCGAACTTACCTCTTAGTAGAGGTAGCTTGTGGAGTGGTGTCGGGAATAGTCAGCCGTGCTTTGACGAATCCTCTAAGAATAAGAAGAGGGCAAACCAGTAGAAAGTGGATCAAGCCAGGGTAAGACGGGTCACCAAAATGCAGAGCTGACTTTTTACATGGTGGGACCACTTACCCATCAGCCGTTTCGTATATGTAGACGCTATCTACACAAACCAAAGCAACTCTGTTGTTGATACTCCGTATGAAAATCATTTCAATGCAATGTTGATGTTGTGAAGGACGACAGTCCGCTACGGAGGATCACACGCAAAAGCACATGGAGAACGGTTGTTTTCGATTCACTGGATTAGCTTGACTATGCATCATAGACTTTACCGGATCCACCCAAGTATAAACCGATCAATTATAGATAGGTGGTAAGTGCCAACGTTACTAGAACCACTTTTGTACGTGCACATTCTTTACCTATATACTAACAACTGTAGTGATATTAAATATATGAGAACTATTAAGCTCAAATAAAAATATGCTTTATTTTGCTACCAAATAAATAACTGAAGTCAATCCAGTCCAGAGTGCCATCCAATCCATCCTTGAAGCAAAGATGGCGGCGTCCAGGCCAGGAGCGTCGCTAAGTTATTCCGGCTGCAATTTCTTGCGCCAGCGTCTCGTATTATCCACACTGAGCAGCAAACCCGTCGAGATAAAAAATATTCGTCACAAGGAAGACGAACCCGGCTTGAAAGGTAAGAAACGAGCACTCTTATTGGCTAATCTTGAGGAGCGCTCTACACGTGGTGTCAATCTGACATGCGTTTTGATTTCCGCTCTAACAGAATTCGAAGTGGACCTGCTCAAGTTACTCGAGAAGGTGACCAACGGGACCGTTGTCGAAATCAGCGAAACAGGTAATCGAGCAGATTTCGTACTTTGCCTCGACTGGGAATGTTCCGCTAGTTCGGAACGCAAGTTGGTCTGTTCGTTTGTTTACAAACATACGTGATCGTTTTACTTCACCGTGTGCACGTAGCGCTACACAGTTGGCACAAGCGAGCGATCACCAGTTACTTGAAAGGCTGTAATCGAAACCACTAAATACTAAAGAGTGCCGGATGTCGTATTCGCGTTAAATGTGTCGCGAAAAAAATTGCTGTTTGGTTTAAAATACGCAGTGTCTAGCGTTACGTCCGACGGAACCCGAAATAATAATTAAAGTTACGTCCGACGTAACTTTACGTCCAGGTTTTGAGTTACGTCCGACGTAACCCAATATGAAGATTAAAGTTACGTCCGACGGAACTCCAAATAAAAATTAAAGTTACGTCCGACGGATCTCGAAATAAAGAGCAACGTTACGTCCGACGGAACCCAAAATAAAAATGAAAGATACGTCCGACGTAACTTTACCCTAAGGTTTCGAGTACGTCCGGTGGAAATAAGTTATGGCCTGTGTAACCTACGGAACCTTATTGAATGTTACGCTTTGTGGCCGAAACACGACGTAAACATGAAAATATATGTAATTACTTCTGCATCACGTCCGATGCAGCGTTGGTAAATTGGTCAAAATCGCGGCTCTATTCGTACCTCCAGGTTTGTTGAGGGGGTTGAAGTGTGTTCCTCGTATCTAGTTCCTCGTATCTAGAGGCTGCGTAGGCCTGGCGGGTTCGATTACCCGTTACACATGCTTTTGTTTTTCCTATTTTTTTAGCAATTTTTTTTTCTCCTTGAAGAGGATTTTTTTATTTGTTTTTAGATATCAAACCACTTCTTCCTAGGCACGACACACAAAAGAAAAGAAAAACATTAACAAAATGGAAATCGCAGCACGCGCTGGCACGCGTGCTGCGAGCCTGAGATTGCTGAGACCCTGAGATAACAGCGTTGGGGTGTTGGTTCGTACAAGAGATTGAGGGCCCGTCGTCTCGTCTAAAGCCCCTATACGTGCCGTGATCTAGAAAAATTGTGTTGCTCGATAGTATGTTTAGACAGTTTTGATGCTATAGTACGCATCCACGGGTGACTTGTCTCTTAGCTCTAGATGAAAAAGTTAGCCACTGCAGTACAACCGCTAACCAGTGGGGTCTTTAACGTGCACCACGCAGTAGTAATCACGAACACATGCCAGTACCACGACCTATGCCGGTACGAAACTCATCCAGGTCGAAACGGGCAGCGGGTGGGGGTAACTTTATTTTTTATTTCGAGTTCCGTCGGACGTAACTTTAATTTTCACATTGGGTTCCGTCGGACGTAACTCGAAACCTTGAGGTAAAGTTACGTTGGACGTAACTTTAATTTTTATTTGGAGTTCCGTCGGACGTAACTTTAATTTTCATATTGGGTTACGTCGGACGTAACTCGAATCCTTACGTAAAGTTACGTCGGACGTAACTTTAATTTTTATTTGGAGTTCCGTCGGACGTAACTTTAATTTTCATATTGGGTTACGTCGGACGTAACTCGAATCCTTACGTAAAGTTACGTCGGACGTAACTTTAATTTTTATTTGGAGTTCCGTCGGACGTAACTTTAATTTTCATATTGGGTTACGTCGGACGTAACTCGAATCCTTACGTAAAGTTACGTCGGACGTAACTTTAATTTTTATTTGGAGTTCCGTCGGACGTAACTTTAATTTTCATATTGGGTTACGTCGGACGTAACTCGAATCCTTACGTAAAGTTACGTCGGACGTAACTTTAATTTTTATTTGGAGTTCCGTCGGACGTAACTTTAATTTTCATATTGGGTTACGTCGGACGTAACTCGAATCCTTACGTAAAGTTACGTCGGACGTAACTTTAATTTTTATTTGGAGTTCCGTCGGACGTAACTTTAATTTTCATATTGGGTTACGTCAGACGTAACTCGAATCCTTACGTAAAGTTACGACGGATGTAACTTTAATTTTTATCTCGGGTTCCGTCGGACGTAACGCTAGACACTGCGTTTAAAATAATGGTTCTCTCGGCCCGTTAATTAATTCTGGGTTCTCCTTTTCGGTGTGGGGAGATGACGGAATTAAATCCGAACAGGCCTGCAAAATTGATCACGGAAACAAAATATCTAGATAGCTGGTTGTTGCATGTGACCCCTCCTTGCTGGTTAACATCTTTTGACTTCAAGCGTCCGGAGTAACGGCAGCGCCGATATGGTAGTTGGACGTGTTGTGCGACAACGACGCCAAGCCTGGAGAATACAACATCGAGGTGATGGGACGCTTCTTTTGTTTGTGGTTTGTAGGCACCTCGCTGGTCTACAGACCAGGACTTCTGACCGGCGGCCGGATTGAGCACGACTGCTGCACGCAGCGGTCCATCGGTTACTATCTGGAGGCGCTAGTCTGTCTGGCACCATTCTGCAAAAAGCCCATGGATGCGCAACTTACCGGTGTCACTCACCACCATCTTGACCCATCTGTAAGTTTTTCATGAAAGAAAAACAATGAATTGTTGTACCTCTGTGCTTTTGTTTGCTCACCTCCTTTTCTCATCATTTCCTTCCGAACCTTGCATAATCGGTCTTATTATTTCTTGTTTGTTATCACACGTTACTTTTGTTGCCTCTTACCACATCTAAAGTCGCTGGATCTTGGAAAAGTCGCACCATTGCCTTCCCTGCCTGCTAGCCGGACACAAACAGATAATCAAACTTCGCGAAAAGATTGGCTAATCTGTCTCAGTTGCCATGACAATCGCCATTTCGGTTCACTCAAATCTTCGAAGCTTCGAAAGGGTCGTACTGAACCAGCTCCACCAAGATCACTAGGAGCCTCATCGTACTTAAAGTGTTCCTCGCCAATATAAGAGTCCTTGGCGCTGTTAATGCAACTTACTGATCAGTCATACTTATCTCCACGGATCTCTTACAATGATATTGTTCTTGCTTATTTCAGGACACAAAAATTATTTTTCGGTACCGCCAAGCACCAACGCCACATGTAGTGGCAGTGCAAAGATGTGTGCTGGTGTGTGGATTACAAAATCTCTGTAACCAAGAAATGTCTTTATAAAGCAACCTGTCATCAGGACTTTCGATCGGCTCACCGAAAATGGAGGTCAAAGAGAAGCTGTTCGTTCCATGAACAAAAATGGCGACTTTAACCACAGCCAGATTTCAACACGTTGGTTTCGGAAAAGTAACTGCGGGCTTATATGCGAAGGGATGGGGCAGGGGACAACGTTTTGTATGTCCCGTTTTGGTCTATCGTTTACATTTTCGTGCGGTCTCACAATACCTAACGACATTTTTAACTACCTACAGGTGTGCATTCTGGAGAGTTTTGAGCTAAGGTAACTTACAGTGGAAACTCGTAAACCGAACCGAAAGGTCTAATCTTGTTAAACGAGTGGTCTGAATTTCCCCAGAAACTATCTGCAGAGGCAGACATTTCGGCTACTGATGCAGTTTAGAAAAATAGCTATAAGATGGGTAGAGAGCTCCTCCCACAAAGCCCTCTACTCTTTCTACATTAGCAAGCGAACGCTCACCTAAGTTGGAAAGAGTGGAAGAGGGTGTGGTTGGTACTTTTCAACAATACTAAAGCACTAAAGACCATGGGTTACATTGTTTGCCTCCTTTCTGTCCACATGTTTTTCTTTTTTTTTTGCGCTTCTACACTGTCGACAAAATAGCGGTTTTGTGCACCGTTAAAAACAACGATTGCAGTATCATTTGGGGAGAAGCGGCTGTACTCACCGCGGTCCGCGCACCTTCTCAGGTGGACGCCATCAAGCAAGCAACCCTCCCGGTCCTCGCAAAGTTCCTGAGGTCCGAGGGGCTCGAGCTCCACGTCAAGGCCCGGGCCGTGGCTCCGAACGGCGGCGGCAGGGTCCGGTTCCGCGCGCCGCTCTGCCGGTCGCTCCGACCGGCGAAGCTCCTGAACCCCGGCAAAGTCAAGCGGATCCGCGGATGGGCGTTTGCGGTCCGCGTGTCTCCGCTCGTCGCCAGCCGCCTCGTGCAAGCCGCCAAAGGGGTGCTGCTCAAGTGCCTGCCCGATGTGTACATCTACACGGATCACGCGGGCGGCGGCGGCCAGAACCCCAGGTCGCCCGGGTTCGGGATCTGTCTCGTCGCAGAAACGACAGAGGGCGCCTTCTTCTGCGCGGAGGCGCTGTCGCGGCCCGACGGCGAGCAGGGCGCGGCACCGAGCGTTCCGGAGGACGTGGGCGAGGAAGCGGCCTACGCCCTGCTGCGTGAAGTCTACAGGGTCAGTGGTCCATCGATGCATTGTGTCGGCTTGACGGGGGCACTACAACAAAAAGCTAGCGTCATGGTGCCTGGAACGAGTCTTTGACTGGTGCGTTAGGTCTCATAAGTTGTAGAAAAAGAGACGAGCAGACGCGAGTGTCGCTGTTATTGCGGCGCCCCAGCTCCTGGTTGCCGAAGCTTCCGGGGACTGTGAAGCTAGAAGGCAACCTGCAGCAGAACGGTTGTCTTCCTGCCATATTCCACTCTGTATGGACTGCACAGCAACGGCATGACACGAGTGCGACGCCATTGGAAGGAAATCGAGACGTTTTAAACGCACCAGTCCGAGACATGTACCGGGCACCCTACTAGCCCTAATGTAAATTTCTCTTGTCAAAACTTTTCCTTTACTGGTCTTGGTTTCCATTTTACGTCAAGGTAGCTTGGCCTTACGAGTTTCCTTTTACAAGCGTTTTTTTTTTCCAGGGTGGCTGCGTCGACTCGACCAATCAGGGACTGGCGGCCCTGTGCATGTGCCTCTGCCCTCCTGACGTGTCCAAGTGTCTGGTGGGGCCTCTCACGCCGTACACGTGAGTAGCCTGACCAGTTGGTTGCCACCGACGCAGGGGGCACCCTCTGAATAGACGTTTTCTGTCCACGCGGAGGAATGGGAGAGTTCAAAGATGTCAATAGATGAGAGTTTGTGGTGCATCTGGTCTTGTAACAATTTCATTCCGTTACCCAGGACTCTTTCAGAATAGACATCACTACGTAACATTATTGGTGTACGAAAAGAGCATCTGCAACCCAGTACAGTGTGGCTGCCTGCTCCGTTCAAGCGGCTCATGCTCTCTTCCGGCTGTGTGCCGACACACCTCGGTGGCTGTTTCAAACATTATCCGGTTTATTTGGAATTCATACTAGCTTGCATGGAGTTCTTGTGCAAGTACCAATAAACTGAAACTATGTTGCACTACCCTTCAGTAATTACTCTCAAAACCTATCGCATGCTCACAATTCAGTCCAGCCCACCACCGAGACTAGAGTCACCGTCAAGATCAGAACGGAAAGGCATCTCCTTCGAACGCCCACCCTCCAGAACGCACTTGTTGCCTTCTATTGTGCTTTGGCTGCACTTGCACTCTCCAGGCGCACAAGACGCCAAAGCATCGTGGAAGGCAGAAAGCTTGTGCTGGACGCGGGAGAACTGAAGGGCCTTCCTACCGTTCTCATCCTGACAGCTGCTTCATAATTTCATGGAATCCAGAAACAAGGACCATTATCATACCGAAAAAATACCTTGCTACCAAATACAGTATATCTTTGCTAATACTGGTATCTCCCCCGAAAACCTGCGGGAGTGGCGGCGAACAACGACAGTGGCACCCCTAGCAGACCTGGAGTTTTCGAAAGCAGACAACGCAGTGGAAAAGCATAGGCTCCGCGACGTTCTGGACGTTTATGAACCCTATTTACCTGTCCCAAGAGCTGAAACAATTATATTCGGTGTATTTGCACAGCATCATCCACTGATCACAGCTGCAATGGCAATCAAATTGTAGCGCACATATAAACAGACATTTATTTATTTATTATGTCGGCTGAACATTGTTCAGAGTATTACGCATGACTGGTTCTCGTCTGAAAACCGGAAAGGCTTTGTCCATTGGAACTATGTTCTCAAAACTTACTTTTGGTGTGAGAGGTATAACATGATAACCTTGTCCTGTTGCCTTCTCAGAATAGGCGATCACAAAAAGATGCCCGAACTACAAAGTCAGCGCGTCGGTCGGCTTAGTGGATATGGCCAGAGAGCCTACTAGCTAGCTAAAGCCGACCAGTAGTAGACGTGCCCCCCAGCATGCACACAACCACAACACAACAAAAGTGTAAAAAAGAATGACCGTACAAACACTTTACAAACGTTGCAGCAGTAAGAAGAAAGCGCAACTGAAAATAGAAGAGGCATTTTGGGGGCCTGTTCTAAAACCAAAATAAAAGAGGCATTTTGGGGGCCTGCTCTAAAACCAAAATAAAACACAAGTTTGCAGACGGTACAAATGCCTCGGCGTTCAACGATTCGCAATCAAGGGTATGTGCGTACCATAGCAGACGACTGATGTTTGTGAGCAATGATGTGGCCGAGAAAGATTCAAGAACGTACAAAACAAAGCAGTAATAAAAATAAATGGTCCGATGGCTCTAACCGCTCCAACACGGGGTTTTATAAAAGTTTAAATTTTATCTGCCCTATAACGCTCCCTTTTCTTTCGCACGTGTGAGAAGTGGCAGGAATTCTTTCGAACTCCGTTTTTGTCTGTTAAGTGTGCTTTTACATTCATTTCGGTAATAACCTTGTATGCACAATCGTCTCAACGCATCATATTGATATCGTGGGAGTGAATATGATATTGCAATAGGTTTTCTGCTGCCTTTTAATTTTATAGTTGGCAATGGTGTCGGCGGCAGGATTAGTCAGATAGTCGTTTCAACAAGACCAGTATGAGCAAGACATTGATAAAAACGGTAATGTGAACAGCAAAAGCAAGACATATTGATTGACCAGAAAATTAGAATTGAGCCGTAGCTATTGACCGGAAAATTAGAATTGAGCCGTAGCTAAGTTTTGAGAGTTTTAGATGTTAAAGTACTTCAAAAGACAGTGCAATGATAGATTCGTGTTTCACATGCCTTACATAAACTGTGACATCAGGATGTTTTCTTGGCAAACAATGACCGCACTGCACCTTAAAAGCTAAGAAAAAAAAAAATGAAAGCCGTTTACAACTCCCTGTAACGCCGAATTAGAGCGCAGCTCTTGAGGAGGAGGAGGAAAAGGTACTGAGCGGAGGGTATACCCCTCCTCCTCACTTCCTCATCCTGCCTGCTACTCCTCCCCCCGAGCAGCGTCGGTGTAACCGTGAAATCACGTGACCCTCATGACCTCGCGGGGGTCACGTGACCTCACTGGGGTCATGTGACCCCCTTCAGGACCCCCCTGGGGGGCCTGACGACCTCCTGAGGGGGTCCTGAGGATTCCCCAAGGGGTGTCACGAGGACGTTTTGGCATGGTGCCAAAATGTCGCCGCGGTTACGCCGACGGCGACGCCGCTCGAGCCGGAAACGGGTGCCTAAGAGCTGCGCTCCAAAATTTTCACAGAAAGAACAGATCCTTCCTTCGGGAAATGGCAAAAAGTTTTTAACAATCAAACCCAAAAGAAAAAACCGTCGCAATGCTTTTTTGTTGATCCCCTGGTGCGGAGATGGGCAAAGCCAATGCATTCCGAGGAGTTTGTCTGCTACCAGACACTCCAGGCTCGCCAGGAGCATTGCAATCAGTTTCTGCCCGCACGCCGCAGGAGTTTCCAGTATTTGTCTCCAAGGTATTTGTCGCTACTCTTCGGTAATTACTTTTGAAGCCCATCGCACAGTTCCACTCTGGTCTGGCCCGTACCCATGACTAGTTATCGGTGCACGGGAAGCCGCGTGCCCCACGTGGTGGAATGTGTCTCCCAACGGTGTCTTTAGCGTCCTCTTTCGCCCACGCATCGACAGTGGTTTCCAAGTGGTAAAAAATGATGTCGCAAAAGCCAGAGCGTCACGCCGTCGGATGGCAATTAGGCGTAGAAGTTTCGGGGAAAAAAAAAAAAGCAAAAGAAAATGCGGGCGTCGCCGTCGTAGCGGCATTCTCGCTCCTGGCTGCTGAAGCTGCCGTGGGCTGTTAAGCTAGAGAGCAACCTGCAGCAGGATGGGTGTCCACGGAAGTTTGTCTGCTTCTTTTGCAGGGGTTGTGGTGACATGAGAACGCCGAGCTCTGATCAACCCCGATCACAAGGATAGTGGGTAGACCTCGAGACAGCTTGCTTCAAGGTCTACCCACTATCCTTCAACCAGAGCCAATCAGAGCTCGGCGTTTCAATGTCACCACAACTGCCGCAAAAGAAGCGGATGAGCTTGCGCTCTGCATTAACCACTTTTGAGGACAGAGGGAACACACCGGTTGGAGACGCTTTGCGGGCACCGAGTTAAACCAGCGTCGTGTCTCGCAGGATCCAGCTCCTCCGCCACCTCCACCACTTCCTGGGCGCTACGTTCCGGGTGGACGAAGAAAGACGGCAGGGCGACTCTGCGGAAGGCTGCTCCAAGGTGCGGCTGACGTGCGTCGGCGTGGGCTTCGCCAACCTGGCCAAGAGTGTCTCCTGACGAGCCAATGACGTCGTGTGGCAATAAACAAGCGTGCTCTTTATTCCGTTCTTGAGAGTAATAAAAAGGGGGGGGGGGCGGGGGTCCGAGGCTATGGTACAGGGGCGGTTTTCTTTTTTTTGGGCGTCGTCGCTTAGCGTTCTTCTACGGTCAGCGTTTCCTTGGGGTAGAGCTGGAGCTGTTCGAGGGTCTTGCACGTCTCCATTGCGGACAGCTGCAAGCGGGAGAGGAATACGTTTTGCTAAACTCTGCACTCGACGACTTTTACGGCGACGGCCATTGTTGCCGGGTTTCGCGGCGAGTCTCGTCTGTTTATGGTTTTGCGGTGCGGTCTGCTAGATTTGATGTCGACGCGTAGTGAGTTTCCCCCGCTAAATTTGGCGAAAGAATTCTCCCACTTAATTTAGCCGACATCGAGTGACGCTGGAGTCTTTGCACCTGTGCCAAATTTTGAATGGTTCTGTGTAGTCTGTGTGCAGCATTGTGCAACGCCTCGGTTAACACGCAATACTCAAACAATCTTTTTTTCTTTTTTAAAGGGGGGGGGGGGGGGGTGCATTTGGGCTGGGGAAAAGTGTGCTCCCGATTCGTCCTAATGTCGATTCTGAGATGCTTCTCGGGCAACATAGACCTTGGAAACTAACTCGAGAGTTGCCCAATAGTGTGACCTGTATAGACCTTTCCACTAATCGCCTGTTGCACACTGCCATCTTTGTCTCCTGGGCTGTGGAACGCCTTCCGACAGCGCGCAGTAGCTCTTGTCTGCGAAGAATCTGACGGCGCGTGTGCGTCTGCAGCCCAGTGACTCGGCACTCTTCGTCCGGGCAATAAGCGCCGGAAAGGTCTATGCAGACAAAAATTGTAGAGCCCTTCGACTTTACGTGAAGATGGAGGACCAGCGAAGCTGTTATTTTTACTACGTCTAGGACGATGCCTACAGGACGACCTCAAGAACAACTTCTAGGACGACCTCTCGGCTGACCTCAAGGACGACTTCTAGGATGATGCCTAGAGATAACAAAGGATCAGGACCTCACAATCTAATAATGCCAAGGAAGGCTGACTCATGCTGGCTGCCCCTCTTTTTATTTTTCTTTATTCATACTTGCCACGACCGATGGGGGGTTTTCTGTCAACATCCGCAGGCGCGTTTTTCCCCAGATCCTAGCGCATAACAGCTTCGCTGTGAAATTGTAAAGACCCGTTCACACTCTTGCAACCAAGTACAACCGAGAGAGACCAAGACTTGTTAAAACCTCTTAAAATTTCTTAGGACGAGAGAACACACTGGCACGCTGGCGCCATCTGGAACTGCATTTCACAAGAGCGAAGGTTTTGTGGCATTTCCTAGGCGTAATCCGAGGCGTAATAATGTGCGTAATACCTCTAAGAAAGGTGCGTTTATAATGTTGACAAAAGTTTTTCGAGCCAAGAAAGAAAGAATAATGCGGGAGAAATAAATATGCCGGACCGCCAAGTTTACACTGCTACCCAATAGATGGCGCCAGTGTGTCCTCTCGTAAGAGGTTTTAAGAGGTCGCAAGAGTGTGAACGGGCCTTAAAGGGGCCCTGCAAGGACTTTTTTTACTGGTTTTTAATTTGCACCGAACCTGAGCGCACTGAACGTAGTAACTTAGTGAACCTTTTCTTTTCTCGAAATTCGCTTTATTTTAAAAGTTATAGGCAAATTAAGATTACAAAAACAAGCAAAAAATGACCTCCCTCATGACGTCCTTGGTTGCTCGAGTGGCCGTGAACTAGAGGAGGGGTAGTGAGCTCAGCGACCGCTCACGGCTGCAGCACTCCGTGTCGACGGCGCGAGAGGGCGCCACTAAAACATGTTCTGGATAGGCTGTATGCAGCGGGCAGCCAGAGCGGCTCTCATTGCATTTGCTGCGCGATTAAACACTAATTCGGCATGACACTTCATTGGCCACAAACGACAGCAAACACGGGGTAAAGATCAGTTCAGAATGGGAGCCACTTCGCGCTGCCATACCGCGAAACGGCTAAACCGCAAGACAAAGCTTCTCGCCGAAGGCCTTCGGAGCGCTCGGAGCCGGTTGGATCCTCCTGTCCTTACGACCGCAGCGCCGCCGCGTACATCCGGGACCTTTCTGTGTCGGCGCCTGATCCCACTACTCCTTTCTAGTATGCGCCGCCTTTTCCACCGCTTGGTGGCGGGTATGTCGACGGGTCATTTCTTGTTTTCATACTTTATAAACTGCATTTGTTTCTTTTCTGATCTAAAATACTGAACAAAAACTACTTTTATAAATAACTGAATCGGTTGGCGCCACTTATATTTTGTATTTCGACTAAAAAGAAACTTTTAGCGGCTCTGACCAGTAGTAAGCCCAGGACCAAAGACGTCACATATCGCGCGCTTTCGGTACCGCGGGTCGCCCTCGTCGGTAGAGGAGGTTTCCGCGTCGTCCGGTTAAAATATGACGCACTGATATTTAGTTCCTCTCTCCGTGCCCGCTGGCTTGCCCGAACCCCAAGAGACGTGGAAACCGCAAAAAAAGGTAGACGCTTAAATATGATTGCAGGGCCCCTTTAAGGCATATTGCTAGACAATTCTGTTGCATAAGTGAAATGTTCTGGCATCACAAACGTTTAGCGATACCCACGGCGCACTACACCAGATTTAGCGCATACTATGTGCACACTCGATAGTTGCTCTCCGAGTTTCATGTATGTGTGACAGAATTTGCTATTTGAATTTGTCTTCAAGAAATCCCGCGCAACTAACCAAAGAATGTTTCACGTTAGAAAATTATTCACTCAAATGGCTCGTCTGGGACATTCCTATTCTTCAGGGTTTCCTCGAGGGGTCGTGAAATGACGTGGTTGCAAAATGTTTAGGAAACGGAAAGTTGGGCAACAGTACACCTATACCATAGATACGTGTGACAAAAACATGTTGGCGCACCTCAAGTTACTAATACGTTCACCGACACCGAGAATCGCAACACGTCTTCAGATAACCATGACAAAATATGCTGAAAACGCTTTGGTGCACTACAAGTTACGCATACATATTTTAACAAAAGAGAATAGCAAAAAGACACAAATTGTTCCAAACTTAAAATTACCTCCGTGTGCTATGGTACCTGCGGTTTTTAGCACATATGAAACAAAAACGGGATGTGTTCACATGGCATTCTTCGAGACTTGCGGTATACGCTGCAACTTTTTTCTTTCCTCGGTTATACATTATTTTATTCCAAACTCTGTCCTTTTTTATGCGATGGTAGGCACGTCTTGGATTTCCTTTTTTGTTTTTCTCTTCCAATAAACTGGTTGAATGCCGGCATCCGGCGATCACATTAGAACATTTAGTAAAGACCACCGTGGTAAAGACAACTAGCCTGACATCTACCCACTAATTGGTGCAGTGAAAGAATGTAGAGCTTGCAATCAAAGGGTCGTGGGTTCGTTGACCATTGGGGCGCACTTGCAATTCCGACTTTTTCTTTTCAATATGCCATTCTTGTAAATAATGTCCTCTAAAGTATGCGTTACACATTTCCTAGCAGTCTAAAAACACCCTAATCTCAAGCAGCTGGACTGAAAGTACAGGAGAAACTTTGAGAGCGATTTTCTCAGCTTTGCCTTTTTTTTGTCAAGTCCCAATGGCTTACTGGAGTTCTGACAATGTTCTCCCGATGATATTTCGGGGAACTTGGTATCATTCTTTTCTGCAATAACAGGGCTGCATCCTAAAGCTTTACTTTTTGCCCTATACTCAATAGATAACATGTAATTAGCATCAACTTGGGTGCTTATCATTCTATTTATTTTATTTTCAGAACTGCGATTTATTTGTATAATAAATAACACCACCTTATAAATATTCAATCAGCTTTAGGATGTACGATGGACCCTTGGGAGTCCCTACAATATAGTTAGAAGGAAATATTTTTAGTAAAGAGTTATCCTGACGGACCGTAAGGAATTACTCAATTAGGATAATATACAGGGTCGTCGAGATATAGAAAATTCACCATATTCAGGAAAACGCACAGAGACAAAGACAAAAATGAACACGGACAGTTTTTTGTGCTTTGCTCGGTCTGACGTAACGTCTTCCTGGCTGACGGATGATCTGAACGTCTTGGCAATGCTGTAAACTTGCGTCTTTTTCTAGCCATACCACGCAATGATTTTCTTAGGCAACCTTCCGACGCGAACTGATTCAAGTATTGCTGCCCTCCGGTTGTATTTTCTGCTCATTTTTGAGCAAGTTGCGAATTGTTTATCGTGCGACGGTCCGCTGTCAAATCATGTGGCCTCAGAAGCGCAACGCGGCCAGCTAGCTTCACTGCACTGTTGAGAGACGAAATATGGAAAATGTCCGGATTCATCTCAACGACTTTGCATATTCTGCCATATCATTCGTTCGAGAAAAGATATTCTAGATATGATAGACTTAAAATCAGCATTAAGAAATACATCTAAGCACCATATTCGAGCATAAAAAAAAAAACTAATTAAGAACCCTTGTCCCCCCCCTTAAAAACGCTCGATCCTTCCGCGGAATCCGACGAACGGGGAGTGCCCACTCACGTCTCTGCGCGGCCAGCTGGCCAGGACCTTGTACTCCTCGACGGGAAAGCCCCTGGAGGCGAGGAAGGTGAGCAGGGAGCTGAGCGGGCAGGAGGCCAGGAAGCGTCTGCTGAGCACCTCCCCGGACGGAAGGCGCACCCGGATGTGGCTCACCCGGTCCTCGTCCTCCGCCGGTTCCTCGGGCACCAGCTGCGCCAGCGATTGCTGCAGGGCCTGGAAAGGCGAAAAGACGCCCCGTCGGAAATCCAGCGTTTAAAGGGGCAACGGGGGCTTGATTTTCGTCGCCACAATTCGTCTGCTACGAAGCGTCGTTCGCAGACAGAAATAATGTGGCGAGAAAGTCATCTGCTTCTTGCGCAGGAGTTCTAGTGATGCCGGAACGACGCCGAGCTCCGATTGCTTTGATTGAAAGGATAGTGGGTACACCTCGATGCTAGATGCCATGAGGTCTACCCACTATTTTTTTCAATCGGCCAATAAGAGCTCAGCGTTCTGACATCATCGCAACCTCCGTGCGAGAAGCGGACAAACTTGCGCTCCGCATACGAGAAGACGCCGTACATTGTCTAGTAGCAGATTGGAAAAAAAAAAAGTAGATTCTCTGCTACGAACCGAGCGCCACAGCGAAGAAAGATCAGATGCAGGCTCAAACTGCAATCATCTGCAACGTCGCGTCGGAAGCCATCGCCGACCCGCACTTCGTCTGCAAATCTCGAGTTCTGCTGCCGTAGAAACGCCAACGTCGATCGGTGAACGAAGGAGCATAAAGGAGCTGTGCAACAATTTCAGTGCTTTGCATAAATAATTTGGGAGTTGGTGTCTCGACCTTTCTGAAGTAAAGAACAAAAGACCACTTTTGCCTGCATGTCCTAGTTTTTATTTTAAAAATGGGCAAAGGTTGAGGTTTTCAGCACCTCTCAACTCGTTCACCCTTTTCGGAGTCACGTGCGCTGTGTCGTCAATGGGGGACGCGCGAGGTTTCAGGTGAAGCTCTCTCTCTAGAGCCATCAGTGAGCAGCAAGAACTCACCCGCTCGCGACCACATGACCACGTGCTTGCGCAGGCGCAGCGCGATCAACATGGCAAAGGAGGAAAGTCACATGCGGGTCCGGCCATCCCCGTCCGGCTCAGCCCTTGTCCCTTTCCGGCTTCTGGCGGCTGTTCGCGGTACCAGATAGAGCCGACGGTTTTGTTAACCTTGGATAGATGGCGCCACCATAACTCCGTATAATAAAAGTTTTGTCGATGATACCAGGTTTTTGACGCATTTATATTTATGTTGGAACTACAAGATTTATAGAAAAATTACCTTTTATCGAGCAGGTATTTGCACAACTTCGTGTCTTCTTACAAGCTCCCCCATTGACGTCATGCCGCGTGGTTCTCATGGCCAACGCTCGTGGCTGCAGGTCGGGCAATATTCCGATTTTTGCCTCGCGATTACGCGGCGGAATCGCAACATTTTGAAGGAAGGAGTTGTGTTTTCTGTTCTTTGTGTCAAGATAAACAATGTCAAAAGTAGAAGATGCAAATTCTTTCAACGTTAAAATCGTTGCACAGCTCCCTTAAGGACGTGCACATCAGAGGCTGCAAGACCTCATTTGCTATTAGTATGCTGGTGAGGCACCCTCTCTAAGTTGAGAGGTGTACCAAGCCGTACTGGTCGAATTCTCATCGACACGGTTATTTTCTTGCCCCGCAGATTAATGAAATAGACAAAAAAGTGATCATTACCAGTGGCACCACCCCGACAGCAGAGCGAATGAAAGCTCGAGTGCATCATGCGTGTGACGTGCGACCTTTTCTCCCTCGAGCTGCGTAGCATGAGAGAATGTCTGCTTCAAAAGTGGCAAGTGCCCGTGATTGCAGAGTTTGATTCGCTCGTCACGTCTGGTTCTAGCGGTTCCCACTCATTTCCACGTGTTTTGTTTCGAGACGAGATAGTCGCCTTAAAATTCCGGCAAAGTATTGGGGGGTATGTGGAGCCACCTAGAGAGCAAAGAAACAAAATGCCAACTTCTTTTTGAAAATCTTCAAACTGTCTCCCACCTCCTTCATCTGCTCCTGGTGCCTGAGCTCTTCCCGGTGAAGCTGCTTCTGCACCTCCTCCGCCGTTTCCCTGCGTAGCTGCTCTTCCTGCTCCATCTTCCTGATCTCCTCCTGGGGGTGGAAGTCGTCGCGCAATGACAAAGCAGAACGCAGCTCTTTGAAGTCGCCACATCTCTCTATATGTACAGAAACACATTACAAGTTTTCTTTCAGCTGCAAAGGGGCTCGCAAAGCCGAGGCCTCTTTCCCGAGGAGTTTGTTTGGCGTTCAATGTTAGGAAGTGAGCCACAACTTTGTGTCTTCCATACAAAGTTGTGGCTCACTTTCTAATACAAATGCTTCAAGTCCCTGTTTAGCAAACATAAATGAATTCCCATACTCAAGTTAACAGAACATAAATCTACTCTATCTAATAAAAGCGCAGATGCTCTCACCCCTGCTCATACACATGCTGCTGAATTAAAGGCTGACAAGCAGCCAGAATGAAGAAAACTCTCAACTCCTTTCCATTTGAGAAAGGAGGAGACCCTCCTCCTCCTTTCTGTGTGGAGGGTTTGTGGGGAGTAGCTGAGAGACCCGCTCCTGTGGAGAGAGGGGGAGAGAAGAGTGCGAGAAGGAAACTGGGAACCGGTGTTCTGCCCAGCAGAAGACGATTCTGTAGGTCGGCTTTTAAGGGGTGCTGAAATGAAAATTGAACTATACCTCTCATGATCAGAAACAAGATAAACGTGATCAACAAGAGCTGCCAATGACAATCGCACGTTTGTATTTTGCACGGATGGCTACATTTTTCGTTCCAAATGGCTGATTCCAGCGAGCGCGATGCACATCGGGAACTCTCGCACCTTCAAAGCTTTCGCGACGCTATTTTTAACTTCACGAGCAAGGCTACGGTGAGGCTGGTGTAGTTGGGAGATTCACCACTTGGTGGCATCAATTTGCTACAACTTGGCCGTTCGAGAGGCCCCCTCCCCGCAGGTGCCGCATAGGCTCGGAGCTCGGAGCCCTACTTCCTCAGAAGGCACTGCTTTTATGGGAATTTTTTGAACATCCACCAGGTGCAATCTGGTAATCGGTTTGTTTGTTTTAAATAATGTTCTGGTGTCTTTTCTAACAAAAATTTGGTGTTTCTGCAGTGTGGCCAGAACGTGGTTGACATTAAGACAATAAAATAAGCACCAGAATTTCATTGCAGTATCCCTTTAATCCCTTACTAAAACAAGTATGGCTGACCAGAATAAAGAAAAAAGCTTGCTTTGAGGTTCATAAAAAAAAAAGTGACTGACAGAGCTAGCAAATAAAACAGAAGGTTTTCCCACAGCAGCTTAAACTACTCAAATAAAAGAATAGCTTTTTCTTCATAAGTCGAAGAGCGGGGTCAAGTGCTTGGATCCGTTCTAGCACAATGGTTTAGAGTATGCGCCACTCAGCAGGACATTCCCATCCCATTCTTCACCTTGTCCTCCCGCCGGCTTGCTGTTTGGTGGACAGCGTGTGCATTTGCCTCGTAAGTCGTGTACGAGAAAGAAAGTTTACAGATGAGGCAACTAATAATTGCTGTTATTCTTAATATTTACGACACAGACGAGGAGCGAAGAAGCGGTCTCAGCAAAGGCGAACACCCTAAACACGCGTAAAGTTCACCAGGTCGCCTGCATGTTCTCTGTTACTTTTATTTCTTGCTCATATTCGTCCAAATACGATACATTTCTAAACAGTAAAACCTTTTTTCCCCCCGTGCTCGAAATGAATCAGTTACGCAAACGTCAACTCGTGTGGTTTTTCTTCGTGCTGCTGGCGCTTCACGGCCCGTCAACATGGAGCCATGAAACGAAACGAACACCGTGTCTATTTGTTTGGTCCGAAATAAATCGTGGTCGGTCTCCTCAGACTAAAAAAAGGTGCTTGGCACTTAATTGGCACGCTCAAAGGGTTCGAACAAAGTCGACGACAGTCACCAGGTACGACGCTTACACGGTAAGCGACCACATCGGTTCATGGTTATAAAAACGAAAGCAAGACGGTAAAAACAAGAGCATTCCAACAAATTAAGCGATCAAAAATAGAATAATTTTCCAGACTGTTTTGGCACAACATCTGCACTTGGGAGCAGAATGGTGCAGCGAAAGTGGATCGGTGCGCAATGGCGCGATTGGCGCAGCGCTTGCACCCCCATACATGGCGGGCTATCCACATTGTCGGGGCCCATATTAACGAGGCATGACTGTATACAGTAACGCGCACTCCCGACGTCGCGCCGTTGCCGGCGCGATGCACGAGCAGAAGCTTCACTTCACGTGAATCTGGTTTCTGCGCAGATACCCGGCAAATCTGCCGGGTATCTGCGCAGATCTGTGGGCAGATACCCGGCTTGTTTGTAAACGGCGAGGAGGTCTATGCCATACCCACGGCCCGCGCATCTCCTCGAGCGCAGACTCGGGGCGGACAGATACCCACCTTTGCCCTGTCGGCCAACAGCGAGGCCTCGTAGGCCGCGTCCTGTTCCCTCTTCACCTCCTCCCTGGCCTCTCGCTCCGCCTGCAAGCCGCGAGGGGTGAGACCGGACTCACAACCGCCTTCTGCCGACGCGCGCTCTCATTTACGCACCTCCTCCTGCATCTCCGTGCTCATCTCGCTGTTGAACACCTCCACCGTGTGGACCAGCCGCGTCATCAGTTCGTCCAAACCGACGTTACCTACGAAAAAAACGACGGAGATCCTTCGGCCGAGGTCCCGACACCACGACGAGATGCGTGGTGTGCATGCCCAACCGGTTGCGTTCGCCGTACTGTCATTCACCCACCGACAATTTTTTTTTTTTTTTTTGAACTTGCGATTTAATTTGAATTAAGCTTACATGGCTTACGTGCCTTTACGATTTGACTACAAATATGTACTTGGCTTTGTTGTAACCTAATTAGTTCTTGTTAATATTGAAATTTTTATTTGCAAAGATTATGGGAAGGATTAAGACAAATTGAAATACTAAAATTAGAAAATAAATGTATCAGTAAACTGGAAGACCTGTGGAATCCAATAAGGCATAAATGAAAGCTCTAGGATGATTTACAGGCTTTTTATAGCACTTTAATTTTCCAGTTTCAAAGTCATTTATTGCAGGAAGCATAAAAGGCACATAAAAAAAAGATCCCTGATACCATATTTAATATATTTATACCCCTCAGTGCACACCTCACACATACATCTACCAGAGAAAGAAAAAAAAAACAACTGAAGACTGGATATGCGCAAGTGGTGACATGGCTTCCATAAAATTGTCAAGTATCCAAGTGTGTAAATGGTTCATTCAGAAATAATTGCAAAAACCATCCACAGACCCATTTTATTTTTACCTTACCTCACGAAAATCCTCCAATTTTACTTACTTCGCAAATATCCTTCAGGACAAGATGATAAGTGCCTGTTGATCTCCAAATATCAACTTTTGAACCATTGGCTTAATATGAATGAAATTTACAGTAAATACTGGCACTTGCGAGGCAGAATGCAGTGCAAAGTGCCGTGTACGTGAATTGTGAAATAAATTCCACTGACATTGATTAGAAAAAACTATAGTTAGAAAACTAATGAAACATTTAACATTTTCCTTCACTAGATATGCAGCAGAATACCTGGAGAGTGCAACTGTGAAAACAAAATTTCCAAAAAGTAACTTCTTTTATGCTAACATTGCACTGAAAAATCAATTTTTATTTCTGCCTTTTATGTTGTCGACAAAATTTTAACATCTTTTATAAAGGACATCCACAAAGTAAAAAGACAATGCCGCAGCTACATTGCCCATTAAATTCCAATTAGAAAAAACAATGAGTGAGCATTTCCTTTTGTCCCATTACCAAACAGTAGTTTTTCTAAAGTGAAATTTATGAAAAAAAGTGGAACGGAGAAAAACGTGTTCAAAGTGCTCGAATGTCTACCTTTTCTTTAGATTTGCTGGACTGAAAATAATTTATAAAAAAATAACTATCCAGTGTAAACAAATAAAACTTTCTGGGAATACTCTCTAGATGATGGTGGACATAAATATGGCATTTTTCAAACTCGACCTTCTTTCCAGAGATGGTGACAGTTCTTGAAAACAATGGTGCATGCACCGCAGGTGCCCAGTCAGCTGTAGCCTGCGATGCCAGCAATGCCCGCGTCCGTTCGTCTGCTACGCCCTACATTTTGACTGCGGCAATTAATTTTATTCTATGCGAGGCTGTATCGGCACATGTCTGTTGTCTTTTTATGAACATTCTAATGCAAGTTACTAGAACGCTAAGCACACCAATCCGACCCCAGACCGTTTTGAGTTGTATGACCAAGAGACTCTGCTAACATGTTTGAAAATGGGGTGTGAAATTTGTAGCTCGATAACCAAACAAAGATTCAATAATTATAAATTGAAGTTCCCCGTGCTTCTGTTTGAATATTAAAGCCAGGACAGTCCCAAAACAAGAGCAGCTAAAGACCCGTACAAACCGCTGCCAACCGTTCCTACTTTCAAGAACTCCTTTAAAATTGGCTAAAATTGCCTATCTCAGCCAGCATGCTCCCATTTTTCCCACTAACGAAGCTAATAAGATAGCACCTGCGAGTATCTCAGCCAACGTGCATGCGTGAAAATGGCTAAGCAGTAATGTGCGAACTCAAAGGAATTCCATACCACAGTGAATCCTAACCTCCTAACCAGTGTGTCTTGAGGAGAAAGCTGGTTAGAAGCAAAGGGAAGCTTATTACAAGTAAATGTGCTATAAGCGAAGTTAGTTATAAGGCAGGTAAGCGACATTTGTTATAGTATTCAAAGTCTGTTGTAAGCAAAGTTTGTAGTAAGGGGAGTTTGTTATAAGCAAAATTTGCTATAAGTGGAAAGGACTGTCAGTGGGTGTCGCGCTTTGATGGACACCGGAAATGAGGCAGCCATCGCTCACCGGGAATGAGGGTGAGCACCTCGGTGGCTGATCGAACTCTGGTGACCACCACCAGCGCTGGGAGGCAGTCCAGTGCCGTACTCTGCACCGCACTCGAGACTGCCGGACCTAGCGTGCCGCCCACCGTTGCAAGGAACCTGGACCAGTTACAAACCGAGTTTTGCACACAGACGTCTAATGGGGCTGGGTCTCGAAGCGCCACGTTACGCCCAACCAACACACGGGTCAAGGTCATAAAAGCAATGCAGCTCCATGGGAGCTATGCTGCTCATATGACCTTGAGGTCGGGGTGTCATGTGACACTATGACATCATGGTGTCATGCGACACCAGGAAATTATGGTGTCCCGTGACATCATATTACGTCAGTGTCATGTGATGTCACGACGTCACGTCGCTGGCTTCACAGCCACAGAAACCTGTGCCCGAGTATCGGGACAGCCTTACAACAGTCGGCTCTAGGCAGTGCCATTAACAGTTTCACAACTCTCAATAGACAAATTCGGTTCCCACAACAAAACAGCTAAGCGCTGCTAACGGGTGCTTGGCACACGGTGGTGGCGCCAAGGGACGACCGGTCGCACCTGAGCCTGTTTGAGTCGAGGGTGAGGTCCCAGACCCAGGTGACGAAGTTGAGCGCCAGGTAGGCCACAATGGCCTCCGAGCAGAGCAGCTGCGTGCAGAACACCTGCGTCAGCACACTGTCGTCGTGGTGCAGGTAGATCGCCAGGGGCTTCCGCTGGGGGGAGACACGGGAGAGAAAGAAGACGTCGTCCGCATCAGGGGATGGCACAATGCTCGGCTCGCCTCATTCGACTGGTCACCGCAAGATTTAGGTGACTGAATAGACTCTACTGGCCATGGACTACTGTTATATGAGAACTGCAAGTCTTGAGAGGTGACTCGTTTTCATCCTTGGGTGACCCTTGTGTACTATGTGGGCAAATTATTCTGTTTTTACCTACCTCTCACTTAATTTTCGTCAGGTGACTAACTCATTCAGAAATGTTTAGGCTGTTCTGCTTTAAAACAAGACCATACTTTCTTCTCGGACACTACTGTAGCAATTGTATGCTATAAAAAAATTTAAAAAAAGATTGTGAATATATATATTTTTTTTTAATTTAAAGCATTATGTAGGCATTTTTGCCTCTGCTCTTGATAAAGGGTTCACAAAACTTTTAGAACTTCCACTCTGGTGAAGAAGGGAGAGCAGCGAAGCTATACTAGTGCCGCCATCTATAAGCAATGGTGGTGGCAACCAGACAACCGGCAAGCCGGTTGCCGCTGTCGCTCACAGTTGGCGGCAGTTGTCCAGAGGGTTGCGTCAAGATTTATCTGTCCACGGACACGAAACTGGGGAAACTAGCCGTTAACAGCTCTGCTGTAATATACTTTAGTGCACCAAACTCAGAGTAAGAGTTTGGTGCTAAACGTCATAGTCCGGTGCTACATCAATTTTCTTCTGCATGCAAGGCTATTGTTATTCTTTTTAACCGTTGGCAATGTTTTTGTATAGGGTACGTGCTTCATACATTTCTGTGTTGTATTGGCATGCAAGTGCCACGATGGTTGGTTCGACCGCTGTTTTCGGACGACAGACAAGACAAGGAAAAGGGGGTTCCGCTTTTGACCAAGCCAGAGCGCTCGCTACAGTCGCTTGTAAATGTGAACGCCCGCAACGCTAGGAGGGAACGAGAGCTCACTTCTCGGCAAGGCTTGTGGCAGGAGGCCTGGAGTGCTTCGGATAACGAACCTTGGAAGAACACCGGGTGGCAGGTACCGTACCTGCATTGGGGTCGGTCCCGCAAGTTTAGCTCAAAGCTCTCTCCCATCCGGTAGGGGCGCAGGTGCTTTTCGAAAAGAACTGACCGAGTGTTTCACTGCGCGTAAAATAATCCACAACTTGAAGGGCTGCGACGATGTACTCTAACTGTCGGTTGGAATGAGAGGACACTGCTTCAAAACTGGGTGATGTCAGCTTCAGAAGCGGAAGCTAACGTCGTCTAGAAACCACGCAGCTCTGGTTAAAAACGCCAGAAAATCGCCTCCAACCTTCTAACCATATATATTTTCAGGTCATGTAATTTCGGCATCTTGTCCAATCTTACTAGCATCACATTTGCTACAAATTTTTTAGATAAGTAATCAGACGCAGTCAGTCGAAAGAGCAAACGACGACGCACAGAAGAACCAAAATAAAACAGAACGATTGCACCGTTTAAGAATGGGTCTGAATCCTTTCTTTGGCCTCCAATACAGTAAGCTTCAAAAGAAGCTTTAAAGGTACGAGCACTCTACAACGGCTGTAAGACTGTTCGTCGAAAGAAAATTCGTAGCGGGGTAATTGGTCACATGGGATAATTCGTCGAAGGGTAATTCATCTTGATGACAATTCGTCACACAAATGCACGAAATGTGACATGTTTGAGGACAGAGTGAGTCGACAGGCAAGCTTGTTCATGTCACAAATTTTTTAAAACCGGAGACGACGGACGAAAAAAAAGACAAACACAAAACGTCTCGATTGTCTTTTTAAATGAGATGATTTGTTTTTTGTTTTTTTTTGTCTGTCGTTTCCGGTTTTCAAGAATGTGTCTTATATTTATTTACTTTTTCATAATTTATCAAGCATATTGCTTCCAAATGAATAACCATAAGCCAGGCCATTCTTTACTGGCACATTTCTGTATCCTATGTAAAAGGGCTTGCTAGAATGCTCGAGATTATATTTAACACTGTAAAGATCAGATCCACGAGATATGCGAGCTCTGTGCCAGGACGGAATGGGGTAAGAGTTCTTTTTTTTTTGTTAAGACCATCGAGGAATGGAATGCGCTGCCTAGTGAAATTGTTTGTCTCGCAAACGCATAAACATTTTTTTTTCTCGTTTGTTTGCTCCCAGCAGTAATGCCTGATACAGGTGCTGCATGCTAAAAATGAATTAAGAATAAAGAGTAAAAACAGCAAAAGCAACCAAAGTGAACATCGAATCATAGCTGTCACTTCCACCTTAGATAATATTTTAATTAAAAAGTAAAAAAAAAAAAAAAAAAACGGCCGCAGACATCAGTTAAAGGGATGCGGGCAACAAAGAGTCTTCAACTCTTTTCAACGCAACGAATAACTGTGGACTTCCTAAACAGGGTTTAACATGGAATCTAGAAAACCAAAGCAACTGATCACTTCGAAACCAAAAAGTAGGCACACAACAAAGAGAGCTTCGAAACTTTATCGTCTACACATACGTATCCCATGTCACCCTTTTTCCAGTTTTGGATCAATTGACCGAGTGACGAACTGTCCTGTGACGAACTGCACTATATGACCAATTGTCCCGCTACGAGTTGTCCTGTTACCAAATGTCTTCCGACAAACGGCCCGCAGCACCTCTACAACACTTCTGTACATCAAGAGCACTTTAGAGCAATAACCAGATATCTTTAGCACACGCTACATTTCGGACCAGGGTAGGACAGCTTCTCACAGTCAACTAAAAAAAATCAGCTCTTCTCTACTTAATTTTTTTTAATTTTTTTTTATTTTTTTTTACTTTAAGCATTATAGTGAAAAGGGTCTATGAACATGCCAACCAAATGACCTTACATTATACTGTCAATGGCCCAATTAAATTTCTGAGGGAAGCAAAAATGTACTCAATTTAAGGGGGGACGCTGGTCTTTAACTCTTATTTTTTTTTTTTTCATTTATCGCGCTGAAATTTAGTATACTGGTGTACTTCTCAGTGGTGATTTCAAATATGCAATTATTTTTCAGATGGATCCTGAGTTATCAATAAATTTGTAAATTTAGTTAGGTTTTAGCTTCCTCCATACATCCCACATTAGCAGTGTTCTGAAGTCAGTCAACCAGAAAAGCCAGGTACAAGCAGTAGAGTCAAACATTGTACATTTAGTGCAAACAATTGCATGCAAATCGACGCGGTATTTACAAAGACGAGACACCCGAGATGAGCGAGGTTCAGCGAGGAAGCTTCCCGCTGCACTCACCGGCTGGCGAACTCCCTGGTGAAGTGTGCCACGGCCGCCCCCTCGTCCTGAGCGCTCTCGGGCACTGCGCGAGTTCGGCACGTGGGAGGAAGAGGGGCGAGCTGCGGGGGGTTCTGCCTACGAAGCCCCGGGCGGGCTAGCCACTCACTCATGGGCACGCGAGTCCGGGTCGATCTCCGCGGCGCGTCCTCTTCCACAACCATCCCGAGGCATTCGTTGGCGTCTTCAAACTCTTCCAGACTGCTGCTGTCACTGGACACCAGGTCCACGATAGGCTGGGTGCGAAACGGAACGGGCTCGGACAGGGCGCATGGTTACTAGGTCCACAAGAGGACAAGTCCATTAAAAAAAAACTCTGCTTCATTTTTGTTTTTAAAAAAAACAATGCAGTCCTTTTCAGTTCCACCTAGGAAGACCCCACATCCAATATTACGACCTAGTTCTGTCTAAATGTTTCTTAAACGGTCCGGCAAACCTTGCAACTCGCCAAGTTGCCGAAATTGGCTGACTCAAGCGGGCGAATTGAGGCGCAACCAACGGCGCAGTTGAGGCTACGGCGTGGGCGTAGCCAACATTGAGCTAAACGTCATCACCATTGCCCCTTTTTGCTTGTTTTTACTTCTCCGGGCAAGCAGAACGGGTAACGTCAGCGACGTTTCCTCTCGGCGCTCAGTGGTGTCCATGTGATTGGCGTAATGCGCCTGCGCAGTGCGCATCTTGAGAGCCATCCAGCCGTGGTCCCGCCGTCTCCCGAGTCACAACCGCCGTGGTGTCTCACCGTTTGTGATTATTGTCTCTCGGAGTTTCGTTCACACTACGGACACTATGTGCGCAGACTTATGCTGCAGTTGTGCAGACGTCGTCGAATGTCGTAGACACCAAAACGTTGTGAAGAGTGTGGTGCAGATGACACTTGCGCTTGGCACACGGTCGCCCCGATCCCGCCCGTCCTTGCATAGAGGATCACGTGACATCTCACACCACGTGATAGCCATGTTCTTGGCGGCCAGAGGTTAATGCTGCCAGACGGAGCCGGAGTTTTGGTTTTGATTTTTTGCTCGTGTTTAAAATTAGATTTAACATTAGATCCCATTTTTCACGAAGAAAATGATGCGGTGTCTTTTACCAGCGCTTTTTAATGCGAAATCACTGATTATCCCGAAATCTTTGGAACTGAGCGGAGTTGCCCTTTAAAAAAAGTATATTTTGAGAAATGTCTCATATTTATAACATCCAACCATATCTAGAGTACTCCCAGAAAGTTTCATTTGTTTACACTGCATAGTTACATTTATATATGTTATTTTTGATGCACCGATGCTAAAGAAAAGGTAGAGGTTCGAGCACATTGAATGCGTTTTTCTCCATACCGCTTTTTGGCATAAATTCCACTTTAGGAAAACTCGGTAACGGGACAAAAGGAAAGGCTCGCTCTATGTTTTTCCTAACTGGAATTTAATGGGCAATGCAACTGTGGCATTGCTTTTTTACTTTGTGGATATCTTCTATAAAAGGATTTTGTCGACAACATAAAAGGCAAAAATTTATTCGAGTTTTCAGCATGCTGTTAGCATAAAAAAAATTACTTTTTGGAAATTTTGTTTTCACAGTTGCACTCTCCACGCATTATGCAGCGTATCTGTTAAAGAAAAATGTTGGGTATTACATTAGTTTACTAACGATAGTTTTCCTAAACAATGCCAGTACGTTCTTGATAAAAACGACTATAATTTCTTAATAAACAGCACAGAGTTGTCTAACAAGAAATGACATTGAGGACTCGTTTAGAATTTATTTCAGCTAAAAAAAGCACTCGTCACCAAGTAAGAAAACAATGTTCTCTTTCTTGCTGCCAAGTGCTTTTGCTGATACAACCGCCACATGTGTCCACATGTCAGTTCTTGTTTTGACGATATTAAGCTTGGGTGTACATCGGCTGATAAAAGAATTTGGTCTCTTTCTTTCATCTTCAGATCCAGGTGATGCCATGTTCTCAAACTGTAGCGTTCCGTCCCAACCGCTGGCGTCACATTCACAAGAAGTTTTGTCCTCTTGCGACGGTTAGTTTATTTACGCGGGTCGAAAAGCACAAACATTTTTTTCTGACATACACCCGGTACGTTGGCCACCACTACACAACGAAGATATAAGTGTGCTCCAACACCCGTCCACGTCTATAGTTTTCCGCCACTCGTTCGGATGCAAACTATAAAAAAACGGGGGTGGAGGAAGGGAGACAACGATACGGTAACACTCACGTGTTGCTGTTGGGAGCTCGCAGCTTCGTCCCTGCGCACCGTCAGCTGAAGCACGCGCTCGTCTCCGCAGATGGCAGCCAGCGTTGCCTGCACAGCCCGAGACTCGTCGAGAAAAACTACCTCTTTCCACGCGGCGCACGCGACCGATCAACAAGCGGCCGACGTACGTGATCCCGCAGTAGTCCCTGGGGCCACCCTGTCCATCGCTGATGTCGCACGGGTATCGAGGTCAGGTCGCTGACGTCCTGCTTGACCTGAAACCACAAAAGCAATTTGTTACTTGATGACATGAACAGTGGTTTTTGCCACAAAGGTAACTGCAATCAAATCACTTCACTACCTTTTGACATCATAAACACCGCAATTTACGGTGTTTGCGAAACAAAGTCCAAATGGCTTTGCACCCTCACGATAGAGGATCACAACAAATTAATGAATAAATGCTGTATTTGATATTGACTTCACCTCCCTCTAGAAAAGTTGTTTCCTTGGCTAGGACAGTAAGAAGTCACAGCAAAAAGGTCTAAAAATTTGGCAAGATTACAGCATTGACTTACGGCAGTGAGTGATGCCATTTAACTCCAAATCTTGGCAGTTAGGCCATGTCTGTTGGAGAACATGGCCAATGCTTGAACCAGTCAAGAGCTATGAACAGGGTATCAATGTCTGTACCTTGTCATGCTTGTCTAGCCTTTCTTAGTACCCTTTCCACCAAGCACCGAGGCCAGCTTGACAAGTATACCCTCTTCGTGGACTCCATGACGGCTACTCTCAGAAAGGGGGCTACTAGTTACAGCTCGCTGCATCGCACAAGCATGCAAACGGAACTGTGAATTGTGACACACAATTGCGACAGCATCGGTCGTTGCTACACGGTGGGCCGTGAGCCTTATATAAAGAGAGTTCAGACAAGGGGAAGAGCATGGCATCAGTAGTCGTGTATATCCTTAGCAACGCTAGAGCGAAGCAAGTCGGATCTTAATTAGACTAGCCACTACTGCAACCAGTAGTGAGTCTTCTTATCAAACTCGAAGCAGAATGTAGACAACCAAAGTAGGCATTGCGGTCTACTTCAGATGTCTGCAATGTCAGACGATCGAAAAAAACGTCTTGACCTGTTCGACCGGTTTGACCAAGCTGACGACGACAGTCAATGAAGGGATAAAAAGATGAGCCAAACTTACTTGCAGAAATGTCTTCGTGTTTGGAAAGTTGATGGAGTACTGTCCTCTTGTCGTCTCGTCCGTGATATTCAGTCTCACCTGGACGCCACTACCCAAACCAGAAAAAAAAAATCGTTCAACGACACCTGTTGCCTGCTTCTATACACCTTTCCAAGAAACACTAGGCCCCAGGGACAAGAGAACCTTTTCTGAGCCAACTCACTGGGTTTGAGGCTAATCTCCCTGCTAGTCCTAACCGAGTGGACCGTTGATTTTGATAGGCGCAATTTCAGACACCGCTGGCGGCAAAATTCTCGCCTATTTCCGCTGTTTTTTTGTTTTCCATTTATGGTGTATAGATGTTTCTAAGGCATTAAGAAAGCATGGTGCCACATCTAAAACAAAAAAAACAAAGTGTAAACTATTTTTGTCGAGTACTGTAAACGACTAAATTTTCGCGAGGACCTAATTTTTGCGAATTTCGCGAATCGCCTACAATTCGCGAAAAATACGTCCCGCGAACAATTCTGGCAATATGTGCACGCTACGGAAGCTACACTCGATTCGCGAAAATTAGAACCCACGAATAATTTCAAATTTTCAGCTTTGGCCCGATTCGCAAAAATATGAGCCCGCGAAAATTAAGTCGTTTACAGTATGCGCGTGACAGAACGAATGCGGCTGGGACGTTTGCCTTATTTTACGCCGTGTTTTGACGGCGCCGCCCTCTCAGCCATGTCAATAAACAAAGCGCTTATCTGTTGAAAATAACTGACAAGAGAAGATACCCCAAAGGCATGCCTATTTCACGAACTTAAATAACGCGATTACCGATCTACAGAACAGGGCTCGGACGTGAAATTTAGCAGGTGTCAACATTCAAACAATATACTGTTAGAATATTTGTTAGAAAGGATTTACTCGAGAAAGATCCCAAATAGCACAGCACAAGAGTGTTGACGACGGTCACATCCTGATGATCGGATGGAATCAAAGGGGACCTCGTTTTTGGAGAAAGCTTCTCTTTTTCACAACACCAGTACCGAGGCAAAGAAACGGAAGCGACTGGTTCGTTCCCCAACCCAGCCCGAACAGCTATTAGTGGCAATGACCGAGAAGGACTCTGCATGGCTTATCTCCGGGAGAGGGGAGAAGAGCCATCATTGTTCACAAACTCGCAACGAGGGCCGTTCGACGTTCTTCCCTTCCTTCGTTTTCTGCAAAAGTCGAGCAGAAACACTTGAGTGGCCATGAACTCACCGCCCTAGTTTCTCACAGAGGAAGATAACACAAAAAGGGTATGCAGCATGCACAAGGAAAATAAAGTGGAAACATTCAAGAGGGGCCGGAAAACTTTGAATGCAAAGGCGCAAAACATGGGCGGAAAATCGCGCTGAACAGGTTTCAACAGTCCGAGAGAGTGGCAGAAAACTTCTAGCCGACAGGGGGCGCGGAGTCGAGCAGGCTGCTGCACCATCGTCAGCAATACGGCGGCAGCTTAGGAGCATTTTTTTGTAAAGACCTGTCTCAGATTAGGAAAAGCAGGACAAGTTCCTCCCACAATTCACAAACGTGCCAAGGGCTAGCCAGGACGCCAGAGGCAATAGACAATCTCTGCTTCATACTTTTTAGTTTTTTCATCAAATAAAGATGTGAAAGTTTCCATGCCACAGGTTTTATGATGCATGGATGGTACTGCCAATCACCCCAGTGAGCAAAAGTACAACACGCAGTCATACAATAAGCCTCCAAATGCCTCTCCTTTAATACTCGAGTTTGGCATAGCATTCCCCTTTGTCACTGCTAAGGAGAAAGGAAAGTGTCCAATGAAGACGACAAATAAACTCACGGCTCTGTCGCTGCGGCTGAGCTGCTACTGTCCGGAAGTTCCGGGCTGCTGACGTGAAGAGTGCCATCTGGAGGGAGCTCCAGCAGTGAAACGGGCATCTGGGCGACATTACAACATCAAGCAAATTGGTCGCATCAATGTGTCATACCAATGTCGCATACAAAACAGTTCCAACAATGCGTTGCACAGGCACGTAGCCGGGGGGGGGGGGGGGGGGGGGGGGGGCATGGGGCCCGGGCCCCTTCCCCCCAAAATCTTTCATTTTGCTGGGACCTCCTCTCCCCCCTCCCCCTCATACAGCATTTTGTCATGGACGGGTCCCCCCCCCCCGAAACAAAATCCTGGCTACGTGCCTGGCGTCGCACCATTATTAAAAAAAAAAAATGGCGTAAGCATCGGAGACAGATGCAGAAAAGGAAACAAACGTAGCACAGTACCCTGGTGTGTGTCTCCCAACTAGCCCAATCGTCAACGAGAGCAGGCCCCCGAGGGTGGCTAGAAGTGTCACAACAATGTGCAACTGCGAACTTTGCCAAATGCACGCAGTGACAGATGCATGCATGTGTGACACATGGTCCTTGTGTTTGTCAAAATTACATGTCATATTCATTAGTCGTTCCGACGTGCAACGTCTGGACACTAAGCTAACATGTCACGCCATGTCACCCCGACAGGTCACTAACATACATATAACTCATTGTTTCACCCCCATATGTCACCCTAGCACATCACATACTGTCACACACACACAGTTTTATGCTAATGTGACGTAACAAAATGCAACGGTGTCGCAACCCTTTGACAGGTCAACGCATGAGAGCGGTGAATGAAAAGGGGGGCGAGGCTCACCTCGTCTGATACGTTGGCCCATCCTTGTATCACCTGACGGCAGGGTGCCAGCCCGGTCTCCTGGTGAATGGCCGCCCGGATGTCGCCTGAAAGAGCCCCGAGCCAGAGCGTTCGCGGACAAGCAGTTGGGCCCGCTCTGCCATCGTTGCACTTCCACCTCGGCACGTTCATTCTTTAAGATAACTGCTACGGTTGCCGCAACCCGCCGGGAAAATCATCGAGTTCACCCCATGTCATAATCGTCGCGAGTCCCAGAAAAATTACGACACCTCTTTTGAAGTGTGCGAGGAAAGGTCTCTCATCCGGCGAAATTTATGACAGTCGCAAATGAGCCTCGAATTTGGTTCAACACATCGACAGACATGGCTAGACTAGGAAGCGAAAGAATAGGTCAATGCGCTGTTTACAAACAAGCCCAAGCGGGCTGTGGGCAGATGCGCAGTTCCGACACGAGGTGTGGGTACTGCGCATGCGCAGGAATCAGATTTCGCGTAAAGTAAAGTGTCTGTGCATGTGCCCTGCCAACAGCAGTGCCATCGCAGCGGCATGACGTCAGGGCTACAAGTTGGTATGTAGGTCGAACTTGAATTTTCTTCGTGAAGTCTCTGAATTGTCCAAAAATAGTCCTCAGCATTTTGTTTCTTTTTTTTTCTTAACCAAAAGATTTTACTGGTAACACTGAAAAAAAGTTTGAGGACACCTACTAAGCATTTCTTACGAGTTGCGAATGCGAAAGAATGAATGTCATTCTTCCGTTCGAAACGTGGCGTGGACGGCCACGTTTCGCTACTGCGGAGATTGCGGCCGACGGCCGAGCGCGCGCTCTCGTGAAGTGGCCGCGCAGCGCTGAGCTCGGCCGTGCAGGCTCTCCAGAGCTTGCCTGAGCGGGCTGTGTGGCCAGGCCCGCACCGCCGCACCTCTTACCGGCGGCCGGGCTGCTGCGTGCACCGCGCCGCCACGGAGAGGGCTCCTCTGGTGGCGTTCTTTGGAACTATGCCGCGCAAGAGCCAATGGGAGCCTCCTTCCTTGATGACGCGCGCCAGCCAATGGGAGCCTATCCATCAGATCACGGCTTCACTTCGCTCCATTGGGACAGGAGTGTTTAGGTGCCGTTTGGCGCGGCTTCAAAGCTGATCACGTCGGTTCGCTCCATGGCACAGTTAATGCTTTCGAATTAATATAACAACAAACATTATAATTTAGGCAGTTCAACTTGTTCCCGCCAGGTTGCGAGAAGTTTGTTGGCGTGAAACAAATGCCGGGGAAGCTCACTCCAGCAGAACAAAAACAGTGCGAGACAAACCGCGTTTTCTCTGACCGCCCGCCCAACCCGCAAGTTTCACGACGTGCGACGTCGCCCCGCGGGCGAGCGCGGCGGATACTTGAACGTCTGTTTTGGCGTTTTGGCATCGTGTTACATCGCCGTTTCCTCGAGGGCTATTTCGACTCGAGAGACGGCAAATAGCACACCGGGAAGTGAAGAACCAGGGTGTTATAAAAGCGCAGCTTGTTTGGGTGGCTCCAGAAAACTGCCTAAGCTCCAACCTAAAGTGCCGATGGCACACAGATTCACGTCGTCGGTACACTCGAATCACCGACAGCCGGAGGACGGCGACTTTGGCACATGGGAATTGTAAGCTTCGCTCACCGCACGTGACGCCGTCTCGTGGCAGGACCAGCGGGAGCGTCCGGCCCCGATACTCGACCCGCACGTCGAGGGTGCTTGGTGGCATCTCAACAAGGGGTGCCGCCTCCTGCGGTGGCCCCTGCTGCTCCGAGGGCAACGACTGTGTTTCTTGAGGCAACGCCCGATGCACCGCGTCCTGCGTCCCCGAGAAAGACAAGTGAGTGACTCAAACTGTAGCCACCCCCTCACTCGAGGCTAGGCCTCGTTTCAGCGTGATCTGGGCCAACATGGCAGAGCAAACATTGTTGCGAAGCAAGACAAAGTATTTTGCCAGAGGTGGGAACTTTGAGGAGCTCAGGACACGGGAATATGTGAACTTAAGTGGCAACCTCTCGAAGCCCGTCATAGAAATTTTCATCTAAAACTTGTGCATAAGTATTTATTATGAGCACTGCAACATTGACAAAACAAAATATTTATTGCAACCCACCCCCTTAATTTCTCACAGGCAGGATCACTCCAGAAATATTAGGTCCTACACATTTAAAACTGACATTTTTAAATACTCCTTTTTTCCGTGCACAATTTGGTATTGAAATGAGCTCTCCGAGGGTCTGGGGTTTAAAGATGTGAACTCGCAGTTTTTTTACCATGCTCTGACCAGCTCTTGTTTGCTCATATTCCCTTGCGTTTGCAGAGTGGCATCTCAACTTGTTTACAAGGTTTTCTAAGCTGGTTGTGTCTGCTTTGTGTTTTGCTTTAGGTTACAAGCAATTTTTTTTCTCTTTTCTTACGGAAGTGTTTTTTATGTCATTTTTTCGTTTGCCCCTACCCTACTGTAATTCCCTTACGGTGCTGTAGGGCAGAGCCGTATATGGGGAGAGTTTGGCCAGTCTATGATCTTGCTGCCATAACGTTCCCCCTCCCGAGTGAGCCAATCAGCCCGCGGCGCAAAGCCCGCGGCGCAGAGCGAGAGGCGTGAGCGCAAGAGCGTGAACTCCCGGCTGCTCCCAGCTGAGCGGGGAGGGCCACCATTTTCACTCATTTGCCCGGCAGAATGCATGGAATCGACATCCAAATTTCGGTTCTTTCCTTTTATTTGGCAGGCTCTGGCAAAAAAATGATCTAGTGTTATTCCTCGGTGGCTTCAAAAGCTAACGAATTAAGTTTCTCCACGTTTGAACTGCAAACTTTGATCAGGCAAAAAAGAAATAAGCCCGTAGCAGACGACGCATAGCCTCAACAGTGCACTGCGCCGAGAGCGTTGCATCAAAATGGCGGTTGTCTCCTCTTTTCTCCCTTCTTTCTCTCTCGCTCCTTCAGCACTCTCCCCCCTTCCCTTCACTTTTCTCCTCTCCAGTGCCTTCATCGCTACACCCACTGGCCAGACTCTCCCAACATACGGCTCCGCTGAAGGGTATCTGAAATAAATAAATAAACAAAAGATTACAATTTTTAACTGCAACACATGGCTTAGACGTTCCGTCAAATGCGACGTCGCATTTGATGCGTGACGCTGTGTCATGACACCAATACAATCAAAAAAGGTCCACGTTGAAGGTATTCGCACAAATCCATCAATTTAAAACACTGATGCGACTGAGCCGTGATTGCCAAACCTTATAGGTCTGTGTAATGCCAGTGTCTACTATGTACAGCACTGCTGCAATGTATATGCAGTCTAGGAAGAATAAATTATGTATGGACTCACCAGGAGGTTCCAGTTGGCGTTTTCCAGGTACATGAAGCACTCTCCGACGTCCTCCATGCCTGTACATGACTGGCAAAAAAGAAGAAAAAAAAAAGATTTTAGCGTGCATGCATGGTCTATTCTAACATTGTCCTGCGAGGTCAGCACTTGCAACTAAAAGTTCTGTGCCCAGAAATAACTTTAATTCGCCGGAAATTGGCAACAGGACCAGCACTGCGAAGTGTAAAATTTCAGCTACAAAAATATTCCGGCATGATAGAATACTGTGGACGTCTGGTGCCAGTTCACCAGTAGCAGAAGACGGCAAATCAAGAACCTTCCGTTATGTCAATCAAACTATCACAAGAAACAAACCTGCCCCCCCCCCCCCCTCAGAAAAAACAGGTTCTTTACAGCCAGTAGAGAAGTTACCTGACTAGCGATATTAGATGCCTATATAAATAAAATGCCTTCTGTTTCAGCAACTATTTTTTCCCCTTGTAAAGAGCACGGGGTTATTTCTTTTTTTTACATTATTACGTTTTGATTGAGAGGCAGGCAGCGTAGCTACGGAATCCGAGCTGATTTCATGAGCTAACCACGATCACAACAAACGCGTGATGACAAGTTCAACGAGAAATGCAGATACGCTTTTCTTTATTTGGTTATCGTTTTCACGCGGCCCTTTAACCGAACACCAGCTGTTGTGCGGATACTTTGTGCAAGTTCCAAGAATCGCGCTTTCAAGGTCCGTCACCATTAAAGCACCAACAGCTGTTCTTACTAGACACCTTTGCGGGTACGCTGCAAAAGTGACGTACTGGTAGACAGTCGCCACTTCACAACACCGGAAAAACAGGTTTTCAAACAAACAAACGATTTCACCATACAGCAATAAACAGAAAAGCGGATCATTGTCAGTCGCTAAGCCCACCGTGCGTCAGCAAAAACAGACAAAAGCATAGTGCTCGGGAACGTTGCGACATCAACCAGTGACAAATTTTGACAGGGTTGTTAGTGATCGTCTAAACGAAAAAGATTAATTAGAGTGTTGTTGTTGTTTTTTTTTTTTTTCTCTCTCTCATAATCACGAACGCTCATGAATTCGCGCACGATTGCTCCGCTGCAAAAGCGTTCACTCGCTGTAGTCTGGACTATTCTTAGCACGGTAACGCTGGACAGTCCAGGGAATGTTTGTTCAGTGCATGGCGTAAAATACCAGCGATGGGTTGGTGCGATCGTCGAAAACGTGCGAAAGGTGGCACTTTACAGTCGTCCGCGATTTTCTTTTTAATTTACTGATGACAGCCGAATTCGGACCTTGAAAAATCTACGCCTCGCAAATCACCAACCCACACGAATCGTGCGGAGTGAGTGTCCCGAAAACTGGATCTTTGATATCCGCGATGAGCCGTTTCTATGTAGCAGCGCTGCAGTGCTTCACAGTACGGACGAAAAACTTCTGCGTTAATTTTGTGCGTGTGTGTGCGTGTGTGCATGGACGCTAGGTAGAAAAGCTAGCGACGACCCAGGGACACTGGCGCGAATCTCGGCGTTTCTTGTCTTCGACGGATGCCTGCAAGTCGCTCTGTGGTTCGCCAGCACGCTGCGGGACACCCGCGTTGGACGATAAGGTAAACAGACAGAGAACTATGAAGGTTATCTGTGCAAGTTTACCTGAAAATCGGCCAACACTTGATCTCGCTGAGCCTCCATTACTGGCGCACAGTCGACTCGCCCGTCGACCACTCACTCGCCGACTCGCTCGCTTCCTGAAAGACCGCTCGGCGCTCACTCGCTCACCTCGCTAGACGGCTAGACCGCTAGACTGATAGACACGGATAGACAGATCCAGATAGACAAAACTTGCACGGTCTATCTGGATAAACTACCGCATGACGTAAGAGGTGTTGCTAGAGTTTCTAGTGATGTCAAAACCCAATTAATACTAAATTAATGAACAATCACCGCGCATTATTAGGAAAACGAAAATGTTCTTAATTAGTTAACAAATAAAAAAAACTTATTTTTCAGCCGTCAGTTTATTTTGTTTATTCTTATTTAAAGGATTAAACTAGGGGTGTCGCGAACCGGTCGAGGTTCGAGTTCGACCAGGTTCGACTTTTTCGAACTTTGAGTGGAAAATTCGACGAACCTTGTATCGAGGTTCGACTCGTGTGCGCATGCGCGACAGGCTAGCCAGTTGGCTTCGGATTGGATGGTGATGGCTAAGGGATGAATTAAGGGCAGCGCTGATTGGTTATTTCAATTAATACAGTACAAAAAATTAAGTTATTAACTTGTTCAGTGATTAGAATTAGTTTCTTTTAATTTGCAACTGTTTATAAAATAAAATAACCCTTTGCATAAAAAAAAATTATCCAAACCTAGACATGCTTGTATCAAGGTCTGGCCACACTGTCCACAAAGTCGAACCGGTCGAACCTGGTGAAAAGTTCGAAGGTTCGTCGAACCGGTTCGACCCAGTCGAACCCCGAAAGTTCGACCTAAAAATCCGGTTCGACAAAAGTTCGCGACACCCCTAGATTAAACTCAACTCTGGTGACGCGCATCACGATGCACAGACGGCACAGATGTATAGATGCACTGCACATGAGCGACATGAGCAGCCTCAGCAGCCTAATCGGCCTAATCCCTGAAAATACCTTGCGTACGTAATTTTACGTACTAAATGGTTTTACCTGTGGGTTTTACCTTTGTGGGAGGTGGTTTCCTTCAGTGGTTGAAGGAGTATTTCCGGTAATTCCTGCCCAGGTGTTTAGTTGTATTTATGATCTTCATGATCTCTATGGTTTTGGCAGTGGATTAGATTGTTTTGCTCGTTTTGCTTAGGGGTGTCGCGAACCGGTCGAGGTTCGAGTTCGACCAGGTTCGACTTTTTCGAACTTTGAGTGGAAAATTCCACGAACCTTGTATCAAGGTTCGACTCGTGTGCGCATGCGCGACAGGCTAGCCAGTTGGCTTCGGATTAGATGGTGATGGCTAAGGGATGAATTAAGGGCAGCGCTGATTGGTTATTTCAATTAATACAGTACAAAACATTAAGTTATTAACTTGTTCAGTGATTAGAATTAGTTTCTTTTAATTTGCAACTGTTTATAAAATAAAATAACCCTTTGCATAAAAAAAAAAATTATCCAAACCTAGACATGCTTGTATCAAGCATCTATCTTGACATCTTGACACGTGCTGAAGCGATAGTGCGGTTTACTTCGTTGGTGTTTTTTCAATAAATGTTTAGTTGTGAGTTCAGCGCTTGTGCCGTTCGCACCTTCCTTTCGTCCTTGTGTATTTTTTGCGCGCTGTTTATTTCCGTTACCATGAACCAACTCGCCTACATCACGACACTAAGCTTGTATCAAGGTCTGGCCACACTGTCCACAAAGTCGAACCGGTCGAACGGGTCGAACCTGGTGAAAAGTTCGAAGGTTCGTCGACCGGTTCGACCCAGTCGAACCCCGAAAGTTCGACCTAAAAATCCGGTTCGACAAAAGTTTGCGACACCCCTAGTTGCTAGAGGTCGGTGGGCTTTTTGTTTGTGCATTTTGGTCCCTCGTTCCCTTTTCCTGTGTTGGAAAGGTTGGAAAACCTATTTGCGTTTGAGTCTGTGTTGTTCTGTCCACTTGTTTTATCTTCCTCGTCGTCCCCGTCGTCCCCCACCCGCCCCTCTGACGATTGGTAGCACTGATAGCGATCAGTGATTGGTAGCGGGTACAGTTAGAGCACTATATAGCTCCTACGGAGCAGAGTAGCGCAATCCTTTGATCCGCGTGTTTTGCCGACAACATGGCCGACAGAGCAGTTCGGCGCGAGTCACGTGGTACTCAGGGTTCCAGGAGGCGGCCCGCCCTATGGGAGAATACATGGAGATCGACGCAACACGGCTGATTAAAAAATAAACGGCAAGTTCACACTTTTCAAAACTAGTCTGTCGTGAAGTTAGTAAAGCACTAAACACTTTATCAAAGTTTTAATAATATCGGATGCGTGTGCAGATTTTGAGAAGGCAATTTCCAAGGCAATGGCGTTTGAAGCAGACGATTCTTGCTCGCAGCGGAGATGGGCTTTTTGGGTTGGCTGGAGCGGGTCACGTGAACGCTGTGACGTCGCCGCGTCGTCTGCTGCATGATGCCGCTCATGCAATTTATTAAAAAAAATTACGTCCTTATTTGGCACACAACTCAGCGCAAATTATTCTAAAATGTTCCTTTATTATTTCAAAAACTATTGTCGTTCCGTAGATCTCCACAATATTGAAGAAACAACGATTTTCTCACGTTCCCCATGCATTTCTGACCGGAGTTGGAACCTCCGGGCGTTCGCCGCTAGTCGCCAAGAGATGGCGTTCAGGATTGCGCTACTCTGCTCCGAAGGAGCTATATAGTGCTCTACATAGAGTTATTACAATACACGCTAGAGGCTCAGCTGGCGCTAGTGTCTACGGGACTTCCGGTTGCAAATTGAAGCAGACAGCATGCAGTCTTTTTTTCCAGTCTTCCTGTGTATTCCTATGGGAAAAAGCGCGTGAATTTTGTCTCTTCGCCGAAAAATAACATGAATAACTTTTGTTATTTCGGTTGTACCGGATAGTACGTATCTTTATTAATATTGTGGAAGTGTAATTGCTTGAGTTACAGCATTTTTTCGTTACCACTGAACGATGTTAAACTTAGCTATATTTCAGGCCCAAACCTCTGTTTCATGGCAGGTATGTAAAAGTGAACGACGATTCTAAGCAAAATAACGATCGAAAGGAATGTAGAGTGTGTTCAAAGTTCGCCAGCATTCCGCTGGTGCTTATATATTGCTAATATGCCCGTTCTGTCACTATATGAAAATGACCCCGTCGTGCATCTTTACGAGTGGTTAAAAAAACGTTCGAAACGTAAAGGATAAAGTACGTGAACTACTAAAGGTGTGTTTTCTTATTATTTCCTTTGTCGGGCAGTTTTTATCGGGCACCTGTTCCCTGGCTTCTCCCTATTTGCAAAGGTTTGGAGCGTGCGGGTGATGATTTGAACCCAGAACAATTAAGCATCTTCGCACATATTCATGAGCAGAAAGAATAAAGCAGTACTTATTTATTGCAAATCGGACTATATTACGTGACTTTCAATTTATTTTGATCGTCTGCAAGCACAAGGAGTTACTTATCCAGTGTTACTTCGTAGTTCCTGACGTCTATATTGGTTTTCCACATGTCCTTCGTTCGTTTGGCACGTACATCACCCATGCTGGAAAGCTTCGACGCCGTGTTCGCGCTAACAGTGTCCGACAGTGCACATAAATGCATGTACGAAGCGGTTTTAGCACCGTTTTTCACGTCAAGGTTTTAAAATAAAAACGCCGTAACTGACCAATTATTTCGTCTTTATGACTGGGAGATGTTCCAAAATGCTTAGTACGTACGAATTATTCGTGATATTTGCTCTTATAATCGAGCGCAGAGAGGAAATGCACTCGCTTTTTTCCATAGAAATGCATTACCGGAAGTCAATTTCCGACTGCTTGCTGTCTGCTTCAATTTGCAACAGCACACTAGCGCCAGCTGAGCCTCTAGCGTTTATTGTAATAACTCTATGGTGCTCTAGGTACAGTCAGAGCTCTGGGTACAGTGAGCCTACAGTGCCTTAAAGGGGGTAGTGTAGTTACCGCGCAGCCTCCACCATGCATCGGGAACGGCCGCTCCTTGGAAGACGGTGTAGGTGGCGCTTCGATCCGCAGCTCCGTTAGGGTGCCTCAATCGGCTGGCAGATAGAGGCACCCTAACACGCTTCATAACTAATATAAACACCTCAAAAACAATTATTTGTTTCCATTGAACTTCCAACGACATGATTTGTGTTTGAAGGTGAATAAAAATGTGAAACTAGCAGACGACAGTGCTGCGAATCGGCCGGAGCTGGCCGGAGCCAAGCTGACCAAGCGGCCAAGCCGGAGCCATAGCCGGAACGACGGTGCTGCAAGCGCCAGCGCCACCCGCGGCCGTCTTCCAACGCTGTTGGAAGACGGCCGCGGCAAAAGCCTTTCCTCTGTCACCCGGGCTTTTTATAAACCGAATAAATATATATATTTTTTTTTTTTTCACTCTTGACCGAGCTTAATTTGCAAATCCTTGCTGCAAGTCAAATAAATTATTTCTTGAATTGAGCGGCTACTCGCGCCACCTAGCCGAAAGCATCAAAACTAATAAAAAAATTGGGTGATGGCTCGCGCCATCTAGCACGCGAACTCCAAGACCAAAACAAAAACAAAAACCGGGTCGGCGCTGATCGGCGCTCGCTCGGTCGCCCCGTCTGCCGGTGGCCCGTGCAACACCACATGCGGCCACAGATGGGAACGGGCGTCTGCTGCGTCAGCTCTTCGTCGCCGTGAGCCATCTCGGAAATGTGAACAGGCGACGCCGCGCTCGGATTAGCCATGGCCCGTGCGTTGATCTCCCACCACCACGACGCCGGTGGATGCTGAGCGACGAGCCGCCGCCTCCACCGTCGGCGCCGGCCCAGCGTACGGGCCCCTTTGTTGTTGCGGCGCGACCATGCAGACGGGGCTGCGACCGCACGCCAAGACCAAGGCGCCCCCGGTGCCGCCGTCGCGGAGGCTGACGACACACGCGCAGGATGTCACCGAGACCGTGTCTGATCTCCGGGCCAAGACGATGCTCAAGGAGGCCGTCGACGCCGTGGTGGACAGCTTCGCCAAGAGCCCGCAAGGCTACAGCCGAGGTATAGATACTTTGCTCCGTTCCCGTGGGTCACTTTTCACTCTTATTTCATTTTAAAAGACGTTCGACAGACGGGGTCATCATGCTTCTAACTGCTTCCAAGTCGCGTTTCGCGGCGCGCGCCTTGACATCGTTTCGGGATGTAGCGATGGAACATTTCTGTTGTTTTGATCCTTCGCTCCGGAGTTTGACCGAGAGGTTTTGTTTTTTGCTGGGGGGGTTGAACCAGTTGAACGTCGAGCGATCGGCGTGGGACACCAACAAACCGTCGTCGGTTGTCGATCCGCCGTAGCAGAGCGAGCGAGCGCGCGTGTGCTACGTTTCTTCTTTTGGATTCTTTTCTTCGGGCCCCCCCTTCAGACCGGTGCTGGTGCGGGGCGCGTCTGCTCGCTATAAAAGTCGGGAGAAACGGCGGCGTTCCCACGGATGCTCGGTCGTCGTCGTCGTCGTCGCGCAAGTGGCTGCTGGAGTGGCGTCTTTTTTTTTTATTTGTTTCCTTTTTATTTTTGCTCTTCTTCCCCTCGCGTTGGATAAGCTCAAACTTGTTCTTCCGGACAACGCAAAACCAGCTGGCATTGGAAAAGCCGATTCGTCGGTCGTCCCTGACGCAGCTCGTCTCTCGCTGCAGCGCCGCCGCCGCCGCCACCAACCTTCTCTCGTCGCCACGGCGGCGTTTTCATTTCCGAGGGAGCAAGGAGTTGGGCCTGCTGGTGATTCGGGTGAATTGGATCACGACTTCCCTGGCCAGTTTTCGTTTCTTCTTGTTGTCTTTTCTTTCTCGGCGGCGGCGGCGGCGTAGACCGGCTGAGGTGGCCCTCTCGGCCCAAAAACGGCCGCGTCGGCTGCTGCCCTGCTGCCGCTACCATCTGCTACGCGTGCTGGCATTAGCGCAGCATCGACAAGGACAATCAGATCGACTAGACAGTGCTCATTATTTCCCTCGCATTGCCCGCGGCTCTTGACCTAAAGTTTTCGCCGTCTGCGACCGCGCTCGGAAGAGGTGCCACCGTGCACGTGCACCACCCCCCCCCCCCCCCCCCCCCCCGTCTTTCTGTTTTTAGCAACCGGAAACATAATTGTGCTCCAATCGGCACGTGACAACTTTGCGCGCATAGTTTTTCGGCCTTCGTCGAGGGCTTGCTCCGAGTGCGCATGCGTGGCGCCTGCCAACCCTGCCCTGCGTCTATCGAACGTTTTGTAAATGCGAACTGTGAAAGCATCCGTCTGAAGTTTCTACACGTATGCGCACGATTTTATATGTAAAAGCGTACAACTACGTTTGTTTAATAAATCGAATTACGTACAGTGATAGCCTTATGAAAATAGAGCTATTCGCACTTTTCACGCTGAACGTTTTAAACCCTTTTGATGTTTAAAAATGTGCTCCTAAGGCTTTGCATTAATGGCTACAACATTTCGGCGTCCCTTTTCCGTGTAATATACACCCTTTATCACCTATACGATACTGTTACGCCAGACATCTATTTTCTTGACAAAGGGTGTAAAAAAGGTGCGGTACCGGGAGGTGAGTAATTTTCGACTGAAACGTCGAGTAGAAAGTGATTCACCTACCCGAACTGCACCTTTTTTACCCCCTTTCAGTAAATGGGAGTACCAATATTTTTTGGAAGGGTGTAAAAAGTGCGATGTAGTAGGGTATGGGAAAGTGAAGTGAATATTTTGAAGTAGGATGCTGTCACGCCGAAAACACTCCCATTTGTTGAAAGGGTGTAAAAAGGTGCGATGCTAATAAAGTATGGGAAAGCAAGTCATTTTTAAGTTTGATTATGTCACGAAGAAATTACCCCCATTTGCTGAAATGGCGCAAGTGTGATAATAGTTTTGTGTGGAAAAGCTAATATTTTTCAAGTAGGATGCTGTCACGCCAAAAACACTCCACTTTTTTGAAAGGGTGTAAAAATTGTGATAACTGTGCATTACTGGGAAGCGACTCAGAATTGCTTGAGCGGAGGTTGTTTCAGTGACTGCGACGAGTAATTATCACTTATATATATATATATATATATATATATTGTCAGGAAGACAGAAGCTCAACGACCGGTCTCAGTGATGATTATATTCGAACTGGCCCGCGATGGCGAGCACGGGCCACGCGAGCTATCGGTGATGGCGATGATGGTGGAGATATGATGATGCCCGATGACGACGATGAGGGTCTTCATCACATTACCCCCCTCCGCGGGGGGGGGGGGGGGGGGGGGGTAGAGGGGGGCAGATGTGGGCAGAAGCTATTGCAGAGGTGGGTGGTACGGTTTCAAGCGGTTCACATGTAGAACTTCCGAAGGTCGACGGCGGCCATCCGAGGAGGAAGAAATGGGCTCGGCGAGGTACGAGACAGGTGATGTTTTCTCGGTGATTCGATAGGGACCGATGTACTTGTGGAGGAACTTGTCCACTCGGCCAGGTTGTCGGGCTGGAGTCCAAACCCACAAAAGGTCACCATTGGAGTAAGAAGTGTTCTTGTGGTGCTTGTCATAGCGGTCCTTGGTGACCTGTTGATGCCGCGACGTGCGGAGCTGCGCGAGCTGGCGGCATTCTTCGGCGCCAAAGATGAAGTTCTCTAGGAGTTCACTTTGATTGTTGATTGAAGGAGCGACAGGAAAAATGGTGTCCATAGTGCATGATGCTTCGCGTCCGTACACTAAATGAAAAGGGGAGTAGCCCGTGGTAGACTGGAGGGCAGTATTATAGGCAAAAGTTACGAACGGGAGTACAGTGTCCCAGTTCGTATAGGTCGGGGGAAACATACATGGATATCATGTCTGCAAGGGTCTTGTGAAAACGTTCGGTTAAACCGTTTGTCTGTGGATGATATGATGATGTTGTTTTATGAATTACGTTACAGGCTTTCAGAATAGCTGTAAGTGTACTCGAAAGAAACTGCCGTCCTCGGTCGCTTAAGAGGACTTGTGGCGCACCATGAAGTAGAAGTATGGTGTGTACGAAGAATTGAGCAATTTCTTCAGATGTCGCAGAGGTCAGCGCGGCAGTCTCGGCGTATCTGGTTAAGTGGTCAACGGCCGTAACTATCCAGCGATGACCATGAGAAGAAACGGGGAGCGGACCGAACAAATCGATTCCTACTCGTTCGAAAGGCGCACTGGGGCAATAATGGTTGCAGCAAACCAGCAGGAGCAGTGGTTGGACGTTTTCTACGCTGGCATTTCAAGCAGGACTGAACATATTTAAAAGCAGTTGTCTGAAGCTGCGGCCAGAAGTAGCGTTGCCTAATGCGAGCGTACGTTTTGTTAAACCCCATGTGTCCTGAAATCGGGTCATCATGAAATGATCGAAGAATGTCAGTGCGCATATGGCGAGGAACTACGAGGAGCCAGCGGATCCCAGTAACGACGTTCCCATCACTCTGGAGCTTCGTCCCAGAAGGCGAATAGTGACAATGACCAGCAGTAGCCAATCCTCCTCCGGTGCCTCTGCAGCTGCAGTCAGCCCTACCCCGCACCTCCACCAATAATGTCAGGAAGACAGAAGCTCAACGACCGGTCTCAGTGATGATTATATTCGAACTGGCCCGCGGTGGCGAGCACGGGCCACGCGAGCTATCGGTGATGGCGATGATGGTGGAGATATGATGATGCCCGATGACGACGATGAGGGTCTTCATCACAATATATATATATATATATATATATATATATATATATATATATATATATATATATATATATATAGTAAGAGAATCAATCGAATGGTCATACCGCAAAGATGATTCCCAATCAAAAGCGACTGTTGCACGATGCTTTCAAGAAACAAACATAGTGACTCCTTGCCTTCTTTTTTAAATTCGAGATCATAAATACACCTCGCGCTTTTTATTGTGCCACGATCACTTAGCCGCTATCTCTGAAGCAAATTTGCGCTGTCGTTAAATAATTGGACTCTCAACTCATGTGTCTTAGAGTCATCTACATACTCAATCTGCGCCAGTGCTGACGCTGATTCCTTTCCTCACACATATCCGGTACGCCGACGGTACAAATCAAAACGTGTTGTAACATCAAGTGCAGAAGTTGTGCACATAATGATGGCATGCAGGTAGGTAGTAAAAATAAGTGTCAGTCGACAATTCACAGAGCGTCTCGCTCTGGAGGGGTGCTTTCCCCTTAGCACTCGGGTGCGCTGCGGCGAAGCAAGACGCGCAACGTCGCGATATGCCTGCTCCGCGATATGTGCTTCCCTGCAGTACACCAGTGCGCGATGAGAAGCGCACTCAACGGGAACATAATAATTATTGCGGAGTTTCCGAGTACTGTCAGTCGAAGATAACGTGATAAGGCCGGCGAGCTGGTTAAAGGTAAACATTTCTAAAAGCCAAGACAGAGGCTATAAGGAGGGTACAAACACAAGACGAAATGCAATCGAATAGTACGTTATTTGAGGCGATAATAAAATAAAGTTCTGAAAAACTCGCATAAGCCTATCGTAACGATCTGGCCGGGTAGCGAGGCCTGAGCTATTATGTTTTCGGTATTAAATAAAGTGGGATTAAGTTTTGGCGCAACGTTGGCGTAAATTGCTCGCATTATGGTAGAATGTAACAGGATGACAAGCACTTTGGCCCAGTTTGGCGCAAGTGGCACAGCAACCTGCTGAGATCTCCAGCATCCTATTTCTTAGGGCGTTCGTCAGCACCCGAAGGGTAAAACGTTTTTAATGTGTACTTACATAACGTGCGCGCTCACTGCGCAAGCCCACGACGTACCTGGATCCTCAACGAGGGTCGTCTGCTAAAGTTACGAATGCGGGCGAGTGACAGTTTCTTGTGATTAAAAACATAAGCTATGTATGTTCAAGGCGCACCGGCACACATGCATGCGCATTCTTGAACGCGCAGTTTCCATCTTTGTGTGGCAGTGAAATGAAAGCTATGGGAAACACGAAGACTTTTTGACTGCTCTAAAATTTAAAGGCAACCTCTTCGACGGGTTCACCTCAGAAACTAAAAGAACTACAAACAATTTTCGTTTCTTTCTCGTCAAAACTTTACACGGAACATAATTTATCGAGGCCCATAGAATATATCTTCGAAAGAAAAGCACCAATATGGACGCTAAAATTACCTCCGCTAAAGCGATTGTCATTTCTGCAATTATCTGCAGCCTGCAATAAATAAATAAATAAAAATAAATTTGAAGTGGGTATAATTGTTGCTTCCCCGCAGTGCACCCTTTTTACACCCTTTCGACAAACGATGGGTCTTGGGAGTGACAGCAGCACCCCACTTGAAAATTATAAAGGATGCATTACGCGAAACGGGGGTGCTGGAAGCGTGTAGCGACGGGCTCGAGTGACGTAATTTTGATAGACCCTGGTTTGCCTCACAATTGGTTCAGCACATTTCCTCTAACGCCCAAAATAGTGAAAAGTGTTAGCGTATAGTGATCAGAACACGCTACAGTCCCTGTTACTATAAACAAAGTTTGCCACAGAGCAGATAGGCGAGCTTGGGATCCTTTCAAAATAAGATAAAACATTGTTTAATAAAAAAAAAAAAAAAGATTGATTACATGTTATTTTTGATGCTGAACCGAAATTCGGATTTCGCAAAGGAACGCTACGAACTCCAGAACGTTACTGATTCAGCGATATCTGCAACGGATGGCCGTATTTTTTGGAAAGGAAGGCCGCGAACGGACAAGGAGTATGACGTCATGATTCTCTTGGAACGCTTGAGAATGAGGGGAAGAGGCCTCACTTCTCTCCTCATTGCTTCGGTTCACCTGCTCGAGGGGACGAAGCGAGGACGAGAGGGATTGAGAATCGTGACGTCACATGTCTCGTCGACCTCGTTGGCCGTGTTCAATCGCGCACATCTTTTCCAAAAAAATACGGCGATCCGTTAGACATATCGCTGTATGAGTGATGTTTTTTGGGGGTTTTGCAGCGTCCCGCCTATCGCTCCAGCCTTGTTTTGTGAGCTCCGAATTTGGTTCAGCATCCCTTTAAAACATGTTGGATTTAGTAATATAAAAAGTGCTTGTAAGCCCTCTTTTCTTTTGTCCAGTATAACCGAAAAGTGGGCGAAGTTCGTCTTCTTGTTGACTTTGTCTGTTTTTTTTTTGTTTTTTTTTTCTAAATAATTGTTGTTGTACATGCACCTGTTCTTTTACCAAGCATGCAGTCTGCTCCAATCAAAACTTTTGCACGGTTCCGTTCATGCCTTAAGCTTGAATAGAACTAAAATGAATTGTTTATCTTGCTTTTGGATTTTTTTTCAATAATTCTAAAGTTTTAGAAGGTGTTTGTTTACAAAAAAAATTGTATCTTACTAAATTTTTCAGTTTTAGTTCCAAGTTCGTAGGAATACGGAAGCTCTGTGTCTACCAAATTTGAAAGAGAAGTTTGCAACGAATATTTTTTTTAAATGTACCAATGCAAGAAACAGAATATAAACCCACATTTTAATTTTTTTAATGTGTATATTACTTATTGACAACATTTCCTCGGGATAGCAGTCGTATTTGTACGTTGCGTTGTCTAAACATACATACCCCAACAGAGCCGGCAGGCCCTTTTTAAAACCTCTTCAAGCAGCGACGGCGGCCGCAGCACTCGTTTTTAAAGGGACGCTGACACCCCCAATATTTTTTTTTTTTTTTGCCAGGCGACTTATTATGGTGTCCGAATACTACCCAGTTAATATTTTGCTACAGAGTCACGTATTTTTTTAATGAAGCCAAAATACGCAACTGCTTGAAACTAAAACCGAAACCCACGCACCGCACGGAGATGTGGAGAGGAGTGGCGGAAGTCACGTGGCTACAGCCGACCGTGCGAATTTTTTTTTTTTTTTTTTTTTTTTTTTTCCGGGTGCAGCAGACGAAATGCGTTCGGGATCCGTTCGCCGTGCGATTCCTTTGCAGTTATGTTTGTTCCGCTCGCTGTTCTGTACTTCAAGGTGAGTTGTTTTGTACATTTAAGTGTTGGCAATTAGTAGTGAGTGCTCGTGGGGAATTCCCGTGATCGGCTCCGAAAAGAATACCCCCAAGATGTTGCGTGAAGAGCTGCCTCACATCTGAAAGTGGCATTGTGCGGCAGAGGTGTCAAAAATGAAATCCCATACCATTTAGTTCAGCGACGTATCACCCACAGCAATTGTTGTTGTTGTTGTTTTTCAGTGAAAAACAAAAATGGTACGCCCACACTAGGGATCGAACATGTACCCGCTGCGTGTGAAGCGGACGTCTTTCCACTGAGCTACTAAAGGAACTTTTTTTTTTTTTTTTTTGCTACTGAAGGAACTCTTTTCGTTCGTACTAATGCATCCGATCGACTGCATGTCGGAACGTTTGCTGCCGATTTCACTCCAGTACATGCACTCCCGTCTTGAAGTCGGGCACCACGCATTGGCCACATTCGCACCAAGTAAAGAAACCGTACGCGTGCGTATTCAACTCGATGTACGCACTTCGTGCTTGACGTTTGAGCGAGCGATGTCATCAGCCACGAGAAGGGGCGACAGCTCGGCGACGTCTTCGTGCAATCGGCTTGCTGGTCGGGCGTGTCGTACGGGATGAATATAAATTCTTTTGATCGGTCCAAAATCTCTCTTTCGAAGGAAGACAGAATTCGCCGGTACCGTGAACAACAGTTCTGAAGTAGAGGTCCCACGCCCGTCGTCCACTGCCACCCGCGAGTCCCACGAAACGTGAAACGACGCCATGTTGAGAATTATGCAGTGAACGCACAGAAGTCTGTGCTGCCTTTTTTTTTTTTTTCAATCAACGTGTTTGCAGCTTTTTGGAAACCACAAAAAAAATGGGGTTCATATTTTTTTCTATTTTTAGTATTGACTGTGTGCCTTCAATGATCCACGACTTTGATTAAATTTGGTGGTCGCGTCGAAACCTTATAGAAAACAGCACGTGATCACGGAAAAGAGAGTGAGCGAGACTCAAACCGGCCAGTTCTCGATCGGCGGTTTTCGGGCGGAAAGAAACCGAATTTCGAGCCGCAAATTCTGTTCTGGGTAGATATCGCGACTCCAGCGACCTATAGGGGGCGCCACCACCAAACAAACATGGCGGCTGGGTCCAGGTCGCGTCGGCTCGGCCGGGCCCGCCTGAACGGGTGGCGCATCCAATTTAATAGATTTCCTTTTGTTTAATGCCCAGTTTTAGAGGCATTTGAACTGAGACGGTTAAAACTTGCAGAGCATAGTTTTGTTTTCCCGGTGTTTTTTGTTCTTTTCATGTCAAATGTTCATTTCGGAGATTGCGTTCAAAACCGAAACGATGGGCTCCGGAGAGACGGTAATAGACTCTAATCAGTTGTGATCATTCTAAGAAAAGCAGCGATGACTACAGAATTGTTCCGCCGAGAGTAATTTTCAGCTAAATCGCATGCCTCGACCATGCGACTTATCTGTCCGCGAAATCGAGCTTTTGTGCGTACACTCTCAAGAAAAAAGGGTGTAAAATGGTGTATCGTTACACCCTTTGTCCCATATGATACACCCCCAAACTTCAATTCGACGTACAGCGCCCTATAGTCGAACAGACGGCCCCAAATTTTACGAAGGGCTTGATAACGGTGCGATATAACTTTTTAAATAGCTAAAGTGCGTGTCAAAGACCACATAAAGAAAACACAGTGTTTACAGTAGGGCCATGAAAACCCCGATTATGTTTTTTTGTAGTCAGTAAAACGTACATTAGCTATTTTAATAAGTTGTATCACATGGCTATCAAGCCCCTCGTAAAATTTCGGGCCGTCTGTTCGACTGTAGGGTGCTGTACGTCGAATTGAAGTTTGGGGGTGTATTATATGGGACAAAGGGTGTAACGATACACCTTTTTACACCCTTTTTTCTTGCGATTGTATCCGCGTTTAAGAAACAGCTCCAGTCGTCTGTCTGCTCGGTCAACAACCCAGGATGCAGGAAAATTACGAAAATTAAGCAAGCGCTTCTTGAGCCAAGGAGCATGTTAACCCGCTGGCGCCCCACTAAGCAGCTGATACTCGTATTTCAATTCAGGTTTTAGTAGCAATCGAGAAGTCATTTTAACGAGCGGGTTATGCATTATATTACGTACTATGTATCCACTAAAGCGATATTAGTATAATTCTTCGGGTTGAAAGTATGAGCTTAGTTGATAGCTATTAGGTGAACTGCTGAATAAAAGTATATTTGACAGACAGAGAAATACTACTTCAACTGAGCCAAATGGTTCTAGCCAGTAGCACGGAGAAGAATGTGGACAAACTGAAGAGAGTCTTCATCGGAGATTCACGCAGAACCTCTCTGCATTGAACTTGACTTCGAATCCCGAACGGAGAAAATTAGGTGTTTTTTTGTGGCCGGTCAACCTGAGCAATGTAGACGTATACTGCTGCTGGCTTCGACGGGGGTATAATATAATTATTGGAGGTGCGAAAGATCATAATGCCGTGACAGCTTCTAACTTTGCGAGACGCGTCCCCCACCTTTTGAAGGCAGACAATTTCCCTCATTAATCGTATGCAGCGAGCAGATTTTCCGGAATCAAGTAATTGCGAAATCAGCCCAACTCCTTCGGTGTGGTTCAGAGGTTTTTTCGGCGAAAAGCAGCCAAGATGAATAGCCAACGCACCGATCGGCATGGGTGGCTCAATCTTGAGCTAATCGAACACAACCAAACTCAAGAAAAGCAGCTATCAAACCTTCCCATTCACTTGACTGCAACATTGATGTTCCCTCCAGTGAAACACCTCGCCTGTCGTCCTTAGTTCACTGTTCTAAAGAAACCACTTATCAGTTACCAAGTAGTCGTCACTTTGAATGTGATTCGAGACAGACAAGAAATCAAAACGTTTTTCCGTGATTCCTCCCCATCCAAGAAATCGAAAGCACGCGACCGTGTGTTGTGGAGTAAACGGGCTTTCAAACACGTGATGGAAGGAAACAATCTACTGAGGCTTCACCACACTAACGAACACTCGGGCAAACTTACGAAATTTTCGGACTGTCGTCAAATTACACTGTTCGCCACCGCGCCAACATCACGTGTCCGCGAAAGCCACCACAGACGCGGAGGGGCGCGGAGCGACCTGGTCCGGCTGGTACCCGGTTTTCCCGCTTGGTGGCGTCCGTTTTGCTGGAGCAAATAAAAACCTCCGAATGCTGGCATAGCCCTCGTATCCAAGCAATGGCAAACTCGGAAAATTATCGCTGCAGTTGATGGCGCGCACTTTTGAATGCCCGTCAAAGCACATTGGTTTCGTGCTCACTGGGAAAAAAAAAAAAAAAAATGTGTTCGTTTCGTGTTTCAAATGCGCGGCTGCCGCTACATTCCTTTTTCCGGCAACCCTGGCCCGTGCGTTGGACTCCTGTGGTTGGCTGTTCGGATCTCCTCGGTGTGGTCCGATTCCTTTGCCGTTTCAACGATTTCGACTGCAAGGGAAGATCAGACGCGCCGACCACGCGATCGTATTCCACGGGACGCTGACTAGGGCATTGGATGTAACTGCACACGCGTATTGCCCACATAAAATTTACGAAAAAAAAAAAAATATTCACACTGGATCGACTCGGCTCGCACAGTGGATACTAGTCAATGCGCAGTTACTACTACGCATGCGCACTGCCTACCAATTCATGTTCCAGGCGCATCCCCAATAACCTCTGCCTGCTGCACAAAAGCAGTTTCACCGGCCACGTGACAATTTGTATTATACAGTATTACAGTATGCATGGTATTCGGTCCATTTCCGACCGCCATGACAGGGAGCCGAAAACACTTCCGGTTCGGGTTTTGTTTGCATGCTTTTAAAGGGCATTGTCGCCGCTATGTTTTGTGCGTTCCGCAATTAAATCGGTCTTTTGTCATGTTTTCCGCGTCCACTGGCTTCTTGAAGTGCTGTGATGCTTTGCAGTATACTGGGCAACTTTGCTGTGGCAGATGTCCGCGAGATAAAAGTCGCAGCGAGCCGCGGCCGTCAAGCGCGAACAGTCTCTGTCACGTGCGCATCGATTTCACGCCCAAACACTATAGATCTCTTAATTTTGAGATCAAAGATGCACAGATCCGACTCTTCCGGACAGCGAGGATACTTGATCGAACGAATAGAGTTCTTATGCAAATAAAGATTGATCGAAATATATTAATATTCGCCCAAATATAACTTTTTTTTTTCTTTTTGCCTGAACGCAGGTTTTTATACTTTAATACATAAAATAAGGTTTTATTTATTTATTATTTTTTTTTTAACTTGGAGCAGAATTATTTGCAGAGCATAAATTGCGTTATCATCAGAATTATTTCTTAACGTTAACTTTCGCGTGCATACGAGCTTGTGAACATACGGTTTATGTGACAGTCTTGGACAAACTCCAGCAAAGCGCCACGTACAAAATAAAGACATAGCTTTTCTGAATTTCCGCCCAAAAAAACTTAGAGGGACACTGACACCCCACAAAAAGTTTGATTTATTTTTGTCAGGCGATCCATTATGGCTCTGCATTTTTTTTTTCTTTCTTTCACTCAACGTATTTGCAGCTTTTTAGAAGCCACAAACAATGGGTATCATATTTTCTTCTCTATTTCGAGTATTGAATGTGTGCCTTCGATGACCCACGACTTTGATTATCTTTGGTGGTTGTGTCTAAGCCATAGAAAACGGCACTTGACCACGGAGAAGAGAGTGAGAGCGCGACTCAAACCGGCCAGTTCTCAGTCGGACGGTTTTCGGGCGTAAAGAAAACGAATTTCGAGCCGTAAATTGTATTCTGGGTAGTTGTGCTCTCATATGTCATGTACAAACAAAAACCTTGGCGGGCAGAAATACCCCGTCAGCGTCCATTTATAAGACGCGCTTCTCATTCTTGCTCATTAAAACAGTAAACAATACACAATACCGGAAGGAGACTACCCTACACTTTTCTGCTCAGGTGCAAGAGGTGTAAGCAGTGTAAGTGAATCGAACGCAGGTAATGACAAGAAGCTGATCAACCGGAAGTTATCTCGTCCACGGGAAGTTCCACCATTACTTGTTTGTTTACCTTAGAATACCATGTATGAGATTACAGGGTCTGCAATGAGACTGCGGGGAAGATACGTCCTCGTTGGACGAGTGGTACGCGTCTCTTTTGTCACGTGGTCAGGTGTTGGTCAGGTGATGAAGGGGAGGCGTCTGATTGGTCCGGCGGGCACGGATATCGCAGTCTCAGCCTGCGCATGCGCATTGCCTACCTGCAACACGTCCTACGCGCTTTCTCGATCGTCTGCTATGGAAAAATAGTCGCAACGGCTGTGCAATAGCTTGTACTGCACGGGATCGTGCTAGTGGATATGCATGCGCAGTTGGTACCAAAGTTACCACTACCGCTACTACTAACTACGCGTGCGCACTGCCTACCGACACGTCGTCTGCTAATGAATAGCAGTCGCATGTAGTCGTACCGACTGCGCCACAGTTTGTATGACACGGGGTCGTGCCGGTGGATATTATGCACGTGCAGTTACGACTACTATCTGCGCACGCGCGCTGCCTACCGATGCGTTCTCTGCGCGCGTTTCCCGTCGACGCCCGTCGTCTGCTACTCGGACGCCGCGGAGCAGCGGCGCGCGGGGACGTATGCGGTGGCGGTGGGCGCATGTTTTCCTCGCCGGACCGACCTCTCCGGTGCCCTGTCGGACGGCATCGCGTACGCCGGGGAGGCGGCCGGGGCAATTAGGCGGAGCTGCCGGCCAGCAGCCATAAAGGGGTCATTCGTCTCGGCGGCGAGCTCGCGCCGCTCCGCTGCATCTGGAGCAGCCTCCGACGACGCTGGCCGAGGAGCACGTAGCGTGCGCGGCCTTTGCCCCCGGCGCGCCACTGAAACACGCGCTCTCGTGGCGTCCGAGCTCCTCCCGCCGTGGAATGTGCCCCGCTGTCCCGACGCGCGCGTGCGGCGGAAGCGCCTCGTTGGTTCGTTGTCGGCCTGCCAGGTCGCGCTCCGAGCCTCGGCGTTCTTTTCACGGCTTTCTCGGCGCTCGGGCAGAAAATTGCCGGGGAGGGTGTGCGTACCGTCTGCTAGGTTTCTGGGATAGTCAGAACGCTTGGAACCGTTGAAAGATGGCGCGTCGTCTGGTACTTTTAATAGGGGACGGGAGGTGCATTTTCGAGCTACAGCTTAGAAAAAAAAAAAAAAAAAAGAGTGTTCACGAGATGCCGTGTATTTGTTTTTATCAGTTCACGTTTCTTGTAACCAGGCGTAGCGCTGTTCTTGTGTCGTTCACGGCATCTTAGCATGTTTTACGCGACCGGTGTCGTTAAAAGTCACCAAGTCACATTTAAAGTGCATTATGTATTTTCTCGTTCGCAATCCTAGTGTGTACTCAATTGAAAAAAAAAAGACACACACAAACACGCACGCACGCACGCACGCACGCGCGCACACACACACACACACACACACACACACTTTTGTAGAAATAAAACAGGAACGGGTTTGTCCGATATTTGTTTGGTTCTGTGTATATATGCATTTTACTTGATCCAAGAAATAATTATAATTAATTGAATTTTCAAATTGGCGATGAGAAATAAAGAGCTCCCGACTTCACCTTTATTTTAAAACTACTAAGAGCCCAAATTCGTATTTTATATAATTTACATATTCACAATAGTGGAAACATTTCTGGACTGTGCTAGGATTTAGTAATTCGGCAGTAAAAAATACATCGAACATACATTGTATTCTTATTCTGTTCATTTTCTTCAGTGTGATTTTGTATACCCTCCCCCTCTCCTCCCTATGGATCCTGAGGGTGTTGAAATAAGTAAATAAATACTAAAGGATCAAACACTCCATCCATGAAATACAAACGTCCAACCCCATTAAAACAAAACATTGAAAACGCCTCTTCTTTGCGGTTTACTGAGAAACAAACTTTAGAGCAAAATTGAAAGAGAGGTGTAAAGGTTTCTAGGCCAGGTGGCGCAAGCTACCGCCCGATGCGGGGGGTATAGCCAGTGTATGGGATGTCGCGAACCTGCCCAGTTTCGTGTTCGACTAAGTCTGATTTTTTCTAACTTTCAACTTGATATTCGACAAATGTTCGACTGAAGTTCTAATTTTGTGCGCATGCGCGAAAATAAAAGCAGTTGATTTCACCTGGCAGAAGAAATGCGCAATATTGTTTGAGTGTATTGGCATCACTGGTTCACATTACTAACTAACGAATGCATTAAAAGCGCACATTTTCACTTTTATATGGTGTAAACATTGGTAACCATTTTATAAAATATTAAATAAACTACTTTCTAAATTATTTGTTTCCCAAAATTCGAAATATTTGTGTAGAAGCCGGGCAACTGTCCATAAGTTGAACTTCTCGGTGAACCAGTCGAACCTTGAGGTTCGACTTCAAAATCAAGGTTCGACAAATGTTCGCGACACCCCTACTGGTGCAGCCAGTGGGTGTAGCCGATACTATTCATCCCCCCCTTGGGAAGTGTGTGACTGGATCAGAGTTCTCGCCGAACACCGACTCAGCAGCACCCATTCTCGAGACGAACTGAGCCGAGCTCATGCCGAACGATGACGCAACCGTCGTGTCCAATACATGCTGGCACAAGGGTGGCGCGCTCTTTTGATACAGCGCATTCAAGACACGATTCTGTGCTTTTGCAGTGAACGTGGTGGAAGCCCTCCAGGAGTTCTGGCAGATGAAAAAGAGCGGCAGCCGACCGGAGCTACCGGCGGCCATGGTGGTGTACGAGTCCGTGCCTGCCTGCAGTCCACCCTACGTCTGCTTCGTCACCCTCCCAGGCGGAAGCTGCTTCGGAAGCTTTCAGGTCGGCACTAGAGCACTATATAGCTCCTACGGAGCAGAGTAATGCAATCCTTCGATCCGCGTGTTTTGCAGACAGGGCAGCTCGGCGTGAGTCACGTGGTACTCAGGGTTTCAGGAAGCGCCCCCCCCCCCTATGGGAGAACACATGAAGATCCACGCAACACGGCTGATTAAAAAATAAACGCCGAGTTCACACTTTTCGAAACTAGTCTGTCGCGAAGTTGGTAAAGCACTAAACACTTTATATATCAAAGTTTTTTTAATATTGGATGCGTGTGAAAATTTTGAGAAGGCAATTTCCAAGTCAATGGCGTTTGAAGCAGACAATTGTTTTACGCAGCGGAGATGGACTGTATGGGTTGGTCGGAGCGGGTCACGTAAACGGTGTGACATCACCGCGTTGTCTGCTGCATAATGCTGCTCAGGAAATTTTTTTTAAAAAATTACGTTCTTACATCGCACACAACTTAGCACAAATTATTGTAAACTGTTCCTTTATTGTGTCAAAAACTATTGTCGTTCCGTACATCCCCAAAATATTCAAGAAATGATTTTCTCACGTTCCCCATGCATTTGTGACTGGAGTTGGAACCCCCAAGCGTTTGCCACTAGTCGCCGAGAGATGGCGTTCTAGATTGCACTACTCTAAAGCCCCTCTATCCTGGGAAAAGTGGCGCCATTCATTGTTGTGGAAATGCTCGAGACACGTGCCGCATGCCACTTCTGGGAAGAACATGGTCTCTGAAATCTAGCTCAGCGCTGCGCTGTGCCGCCATGATGTTCCCAGGGGCTGCACGTTGCACGTGCCTCGTGCATCGACGCACCTTGCGCTACTTTTAAAACATGAAGGGGCTTTACCGGCATCCTGGCTACAGCGCCACTTTTTCTTTATGAAGCGGCGACACGTGGAACTACCCAAGAATGCGGAGCGAGACTCTAGCCCGCTGCACTAAAGTTTAATAATTACGCTATGAAGAACATTTTACAAAACCGAAATAAGCCAAAATCTCGAAATTAAAGTTAGTTTCGGTTTCTTTCTTAACTCAAAATGACACGCGCGTTCTTTCCGGTTATTAAAACAAGTTTTGATTAAGAATTTACATTGTCAGACAGATTTCCAGGTCGGACCAAAACCGAAGTTAACTTTAACCTCGAAGTAGAGGTTAAAGACCAGCGACTAGTTTGCGCTTTCCACTTTTCCACCTCCCTCCTCTCCACCCTTCTACCCTGTCCACTGTTTCCTCCTCCTCCATGGTGAGGAGGATCTTCTGCCTTGCAGAATCTCAAGTCTGGTTGTCGGCCTTTAACTTTGGTTGTGCGAACATGTCTCTCGGTATAAATATGACTCAAAGTTTTCCTTCTTTTTTCCTGGGATTTTTTTTTTAACATATATTTAACGAAAGGCTGTGGTATACCCGTGAAAAGATTTGAAGTAGTTTCATTCTTAAAGTGTGCAGAGCCAGATAAACAACTGATGCAACTGGCATGGTTTTATGGATCAGTAGAGCTGCCTGGCGCAATTCAAGAATACCAAGTTGACAGCCACGTTGTGTTGGTCAAGGTACCCTTCCCAGAACGAGACGGGGCAACTTGCACCACACTGCCACAGCTTTACCTAGACAAATTTGCTTAGAGGCAACGCAGATATTGCGCATTTCAACAAAAACTGTCTAGAATATGGGGTGGTGAAACCCACTGCCAGTTTTGTATGTATGGCTGCGAGCACCAGCGTACCTCATAAGTGCCTGTACCGCAACAATCATTGGGCAGCAACTACTGGTCTATCGTGCTCCGCGCTCTCATGCCTTAGTCCATTTGATAGCTTATGCATACAATCTATTTTCGTATTGCTACCCAACATCACACCCGCATGCATCATCGACAGAGCCCAGATTTTATTATCCACTGCAAAGTGGCAGCTCTCAAACTTCAGGAATAGCTAGGTGCAACGTCATTTGCTCCATAGTTGCCAAAAATTTTCTCGAAATATCCGCTAGGGATGGAAGAAAACGCGACGCATTGATCGGTTGGTTGCCGACCACTGTAATAATGCCGAGTGTGCTCTTACAGAACTGCCCCACAAAGGCGGAAGCCCGCCGCAGTGCCGCCAAGATTGCCCTCGTCAATTCAGTCTTTAACGAGCACCCCAGCCGAAGGATATCGGACGAGTTTGTGGCCCAGGCCGTCAGGGAAGCGAGGGCTTCCTTTGGGGTGAGTACCGTTCCAAGGTACATCGAGTAAAACCACGTCGGCGACGTTCCTTGTCAAAAGAAAGACTTGGAGAAAAACCGCACCTTTGTTGACATTGTATCGAACAGTGGAGTATTATAACTAAAAATGTGTTGCAAACATCATAAAAAAAAGTTATGGACTAAAAAGAAATTGGAATGCTCCAATGTGTTGCGACTATTCCTTTCGAGTCGGGTGGTCACATATCTGTTGTGTGTAAGGGCTGGTTCACACTCTTGCGACTGTATGTCTTAACACACCTCACGAGAATACACTGGCACAGTCTACTGGGCAAATACCGCAAAACCTTTGCTCTAGTGAATGCGGTTCAAGGGTCACCTCACAGATGTTACCAGCAAGTTTTCGCTGGTGACATCAATTTCGCTTTTTGTAGGGAACACCCGGTGCCAATGGAAGGAACCTTCTTCCTCGGCCCCCGGTCGATTAACCTCGAAAAATGCGCTCTGCTCATGGCCATACGTTCGGTCATACAGCCGGCATACCAAGCTATCTTGTCTTGCTACTTGCAGAGCTCACCATTCTCGATCACTCCTCTTTTAGCTCTAGTGTTATATTTTAGCTATATTATTGCATCTAAGAGGATGAGCATTCGAGAGCATCACAATGCCACTGCAGCAGGTACGCCCACTTGCCTCCAAGCCTGCAGTTGAAAAACAAACCGGGGTTCTCCCATGCAATTGCAAACCAAAATAAACTCAACTATATTAGCCACAATTCAACTTTCCGGCACACCGTACGTCGTTTCAAAGACATCATTCTTTTAACTATCAGGCTGCAGATAAAATTCACTTAACGCAACCGACTGCGCAAACTAGATTAACCTTGCGACCGACTGCAGGGCCATCCGAGTCCATCCCAGGCCACGAGAGGTACGCCTTGACCCTCAGAAGGAAGCGCCGGGGCGCGCGCTCAAAAAGTCACGTGTTGCGGTCAGAGCTGTATTGGCTGGGATGGCTCTTGGCGTCTGCTGCAGCCAGATGCAAGGTGAAACGATGTGTAGCCGCTAAGCTATGCTTCAAAGTAACAACACTTCAGCCACCCGTGTGCTTAGAATCATTGCTGACAGCTATCTGAAACTCCATCCGAAATCGTAGGAAACTGTTTCACGTCCTTCAGAAACGTCGCAACGGTCTGCGACAAAACAAAATGCCATCGCCAGAGCTGCCAAAGTATCTAAAGTTCCGGAGTCGCAAAATAGCGGCACCCGCAAAGAAAGTGGAGGAATGGGGTGCCGACAGAGTGTGGCCTATCCAGTGGCTCCATACTCCGTTTCACCTCAAGTCCTGATGCAGTCAACGCTACGACGTTATGGGACCAATCGAACAGCATCAAAAGGGCAAGTCACTGGGCGTTCTCTGTACACTATTCGTTCAGCGACAAAAGAACACATACAAAAATGTTCCCGCGAAAAGAGACTTAACCGACACGACTTACAAAGTCGGGCCGAGACATCCATTGCCGGCGTGCGTGTGCCCTACAAGAGCGATGCAAGACGAGTTGGTGCGAAATTTTTGTGACAATTTCATTGGGTTATCGTAAATATTAAAAAATGACCGCATCTCCACGTGGTGAATGATGTTGATTGGGGAGAAGCTCGGGTGGTGCTGATGATACTGATTTTGTTCATAGGTATTGCTGCTTGCTGTCTGCGTTGACGCTTTGCCGCCGCTTCCCGAGCTCTCAACTCCGGGTCCGCTTGGCGTTTTTGACGCTGTGCAGCAGCTTCTCGCGCCCTGGTCTCCGGAGCAGCTTGCTGTCTACGTAGATGCTGAGGCGCTGCATGCAGAGCTTTTCGGTCCTTTTCATTCATGGCAGTAGGAGAATGTGTGGTTTTAAGCAGACAGATGGGATGGCATCTCAGAACCCCCTACTCTTTTTTTCTTCTTTTTCTTTTTTCATATTTTTTTTTTCCAATTTTTTTTTGCCCTACACGAGCACGTGAGCATGTGCTCACGTGCTCGTGCGTACGTGATCTCACGAGCAGAAGCACGAGCACCCGACGCAGGCCTACGGCGGACGGACATGGCTAGCCCCTAAGGAGCTTCGCTTCGCCCCTAAAACACTATAAACACCGTACGTTGGAGCGCCCTTGACGCCGCTCGGTTGGTCCGATCAGCTGTGTCCGGACATACGGTGAAACGAAGTACAGTTCGAACGAGTAGTTGAGAAAACTTTGTTCCGCGCGCGGCTCTGATTTTCGTCGTCTGCCTTCCCCGCAGAACCTGGCGAGTCAGTCCGGCGGGGTGGATGCCTTCCGCTTCATGCTGGAGGCCAACCGCGGCCGCACCATGCTAGAGTTCCAAGAGCTCATGACCGTCTTCCAGTTGCTCCACTGGAACGGGTCGCTCAAGGCCATGCGAGAGCGCCAGTGCTCCCGCCAGGAGGTGCTGGCGCACTACTCTCAGCGGCCGCTCGACGACGACATGCGCTCCCAGATGGCACTGGACTGGGCGGCCAGGGAGCACCACGCGCCGGGGCGCATCGCCCAGGAGATGGCGGCGGCGCGGGCGGAGCTGGAGGCGGCGCGGCTGGCGGGGCGCGAGCTGCGCTTTCCCAAGGAGAAGCAGGACATCCTCGGGCTGGCGTGCGCCCAGCTGAGGGACAAGGCCCCGCCACCTCCACCCAGACCCCCTAGCCAATAAAGAGAGAGGCCCCACACCCTTTGTACAGAACAGCCGGGGCGTTTGAAAGATGTGCATCGTCGTTTTGTGGACTCATTTCGACGCCGATGGCCAAACTGCCAAACAACAGTTGGTGAGCGTATGGTGCCATTCTCTTGCGTTCCACTAGAAACGTTAGATTTGGATGGTACACCATACTTGTACCGTGGTAAAGAGTCCAGCCCCTTGCAGAGCATAACTAATTTAACCCTTGTCGTGTTGAATCAAGATGTGCAGGTGCATCTTAGATGGGCTCTACATTATTGTATCGAGACAAAAATTTCAGATGCCAAAATCATTTCTTCCTTTGCCAGCCAAACCTCTAAAACCTACTTCGCGTAGTGCACATACTATACTGCGCTAAACTTTTTTTTTTTGTTTTCTCTATACGACGAGTGCATAGTTTACCAGTCTAGCAGCAGGACACCACACTGCACTAAGGTAGGCACAAACATGGGCCATCACGCATCGCTCAAAGGCAAAGTACTCCCAAATCGTAGAGTGCACAAAAAATATAGCGAAATTAACGTTGCCTCAATTACAATTCTGGGCCTACGACCACTCACTCCAATGCAGAGGAAATTTGAATGATACACTGAAATAGAATATTAACTTTTAGAGACGTATAGCTTGCAAACTGTAACCCAAAAGATACGCAGACTCCCGAGAAAAACCTAGGTGGAGTGCCCAGTCGCATCGAAATTTACGAGCGTGCCAAAGAAAGTTGGGAACCAGCAGCACATAAACAACAGAGCCTACGCTTTGTCCCACTGAGCGACCAATCTCTGCAGCTCGCCAAACACTGGACTTCAACGAGAGCAGAAGGCGCAACTCTGCAAACCGTGGGCATAACACGAGGCAACGAACACCGGGATTCCTACTCTGTGTACCTTTTATTATTATTATTATACTTATTGTTCTCACTATGTCAAACCGGTTCCGTCACCGGCACAAAACTTGGGAGGGAGGGAGGGAGGGAGGGAGGCTGTTCAACGGCTAAACGACGCCTCCCGTGGTGGGAGCAGCCATGGGGAGCCACCGGGTGTCATGGCCCCGTTGGCCAGCAGGGGGGCCGGTGCAGAGCCAAAGCCACCCAGTGCCGGAGACTCCTGCAGACAAAGACACGAGGCAAAAAACATCCTCCCTCATCGGCCATCGCATAGCACATAACAATGGCAAAGTCGGAAAACAAATTGCGTACAAAGGAATAGTACAACCAGAATGTATTTCAGTGTCATATATACCATAACAAGGATAGTGAAACTTTTTTTTTTCCCCTTTTATTACTTCGGTTAATGCTCGGGATAAACACTTTATTGAAAAGCATGGAATAAGTGTGCTTTTGATTACAAGTACCGATCCCTTTGCAAAAAAAAGAAGGGGGGGGGGGGGGCATGTACAAGGCTCATTTGTTTCTTGACAACCCCCAATCTCATGAAATGAATGGCCATGATCTTATGGAAGCACTAAATAGAAACTGAGAAAGTGTAAAGTAAATGTAAAATAAAACACAAAGCTCAACAAAATTTTGTTTAGATATTAAGATACCATCAAATCGCGCTACAACGAAGTTGTCGGAACACACAAAGACGTTTGTTTCCTGCAGAAACCTTGCTGCCCGTGAAATCAGCAAAAACAATGACATGATTGGGGTTTCAGGCTTTATAAATCAAATCGTTCATTAATTACATGACCAAGTTGTGTCTGTCTTCATGAATACTTTGTTGAAGCAAAGCGGCATTCTAAGAGTTGTTCGTAGTGAAGGGATTTTTTATACACTTTACTACGGACAACAAACGGGGAATTGAAAATACTTCGTAGTTGCGGAACTTTCCTCGAAGCGGCGATCGCTCTAGCAAGATTCAACTAATTTGAACTAGCACCGGGTAAGTCTTTCAGCCTCTTGACATGCAAAGGAAGTAGCCTCGCCGGCGCAAATCTGGTGTCGACGGGGTGCTCTCGGAGATACCCACAAAGAACTCTAGGCATTCTGCATGACACAGTTGTCTCTAACAAACAACGGAGTGTGGATTCCTCTCAAACCAACAAGCAGGCACGCACACACACAGGCTGGATGCAAAAGGCCCGTAACATTACTTGCGTAACTAAGCTTTCTCGGCAAGGTAACTAACGAATCGCATCTATTTAATGCAACTGCGGGATATTTACACGACGTATACAGGAAAGGTTCAATTTAACCGCAGTGTCCTCGCGATCCAGCTATCAATTTAACCCTCTTTCTTCCCACGACGCTCAACAACGCCAGAACTTCTTACGATCCACCACGCCACTCACCTGGAACCCTGCCGCGGCAGGCGCCGCAAAGAACTCGTCCGCGAACGGGTCCTTGCTGCGGCTGAAGATGTCCCCGCTGCCGCCTCCCGGCAGCAACAGCGGGGTCGCACCCAGCGGCAGCGAGGGCGAAACCGACGACGCGTTGCTGCCGCTGCAGAAGCCTTCGTCCGCCGTCGGCGGCGGAATCGCCACGGGGGGACTCGCCAAGGCACCGCTCGACGACGAGTCGGGCAGCGGCGGGGGCGGGAACGACGGCGGCGGGGCCGTCTCCTCTTCAAACGTCTCCCAGCCGCCGCACGACGCGAGGGACGCCACGTCCGCCGAGCCGGAGCTCCCGTCGCGGTACAGGTCACGGAGGACCCTCCGGGGCGGACTCTTGACGTCGCGGAAGAAGTCGGCGCGGCTCTGCTGCGGGCGACCCCCTCCGAGCGGGTCCAGCTCCGCGAAGAGGTCCGGCAGCGGGGTCGGGGGCAGGGACACTGTGGAGGTGGGCCGGTGGGGTGGCGGGGCGGGCGGGGCGAAGGCGAGGCTCCGCGGGGGGCGGCGCTCCGGGGCGCGCTGCTCCGCAAACGGTGGCGGAGCAACGCGCGCCACGCTGGCGCAACTCGACGCGGGTCTGGCCGGAGGAGGGGGCGGCAGCAACGGAGGGGCCGGTCCCACGGGGGTCGCGGGCTGCGAGAAGAACGCACGGGAGGCCTGCGCGCAGACGGAGAATGTTGGGGAGGGGCCAATTAAAGGGAACTATGACGGAAATAATGGGGAACAAGCAGGCGAGCCGGTCGGCTTTCAACACCCGAGACATCGGAACAAAAAGTGGACGACACAGTTTTTGTGTGTGCGTGAGAGAGTGAGAGCATGTTGTGTGCGTGTTGTCCACTTTTTGTTCTCGTATATCGAGCGTTCAAGACGTCGTAAAGAAAACTGTTTTGCCATTTAACTAAAACAACAATTTGCAAGGAATCTCAATTACCTACTGTGACTTAATTGCCGCTTATTATTTCCTTCCCTACAATTTACATTTATTCCACGTAATGTCAAATTTTTTTCATTATTTGCAGGCTTTGTAGTTGTACTGTTCCGTTTTCTATAATGTCGGTCAGGTAGAGTCAAGATATTAGGTTGTTTTGGACCCGGGCCTTGAAGAAGCACCTCGATCTAGTAAGTTGTAATGAATACAACAAACAAAAATAAACTTTACTTCAAAAATAAGTTACACAAAAGGAAATGACACGCTGCAACTAACTGCTGCGCACGGCTTACATAGTTAGGCAGTTACAAAAACTGACGCTTTGGCGTCTAGTGTCTTGTGGCGACAAAAGTAACGCGGCAAACTGCGGGAAAGAACCACTGGGCCATTCGGGCCCGTTCAAACTTGTCGATTTTCTGTCCGGTCAGGGTTTATGACAGTGCGCCGAAACCTGTCCCATCCAATCAGGGTCTAGTTAGAATCCCATTGGGTAGGCCCCAATGCGCTCTCAACCAACCGGACAGGCAAAAATACCCTTGCCGGAGGCAAAAAGGTCAGCTCCCAAGGATAGGTCCCATGGCTAAAGCCCAAACATTGAGACACGAGCCTTGGTTTGTTTATGTTCAGAGAAAGTAAATAGACTCCGATGACTCCAGCGAGAGTCGTCGGGATGTACCTCACGGGGAAAACTGTCCCTCGGAGCGCGAACATTAGGTATGTTAAAACCAATAGATAAACGGAGAACTTGGTGGGCACAACACACATGGGTCTCGCGAACACAAGCACAGCAAAAGGTCACACTGGATTCCAAGAACACGGGGACCACCCTGGGGTTCACCCGATGCTGCGTTTACGTCTGTGCATAAGCCTGTCATGCTCGGGACCCCTGCAGGCAGCCCCCACAACTACTGGAACTCGATCTGCGGTCTCCGCCGGTGCAGCCTCCGCCCGAGACTCACGTCCACAGTACTTTGTCTAGTTTGTAAAACAGCCTGCCCGTTGACAAGTGTTTGTGTGTCTGGGTGCAACGGCCCTTGGGTTAGGGGGAAAACTTGCGGCAATGACTCGCAATGGGAAAGACAACCTCCCTGTTGGTGGAAAAACTATAGGTTCAACACGTACCGGAACGTATAAACAAATGCTTGAAGGAAGGAGACTGGTCTTTAAATGGCAAAAAGTTTGGAAAAAGTCATTTGAGAAAATGGCTTTTCTGATGTTTAGACATAACCACCCAGCTTTGTGAAAAATATTACTGCTCTATCTACTTTTCAAATATGAAAGAACATAGGAAGTCTTAATTTTCTATAAACATTCAGTAAGAATACACATATTAACATGTTTGGTGGCATTTTTCTCAGGAAGAATGGAGCTATGCGATGATGCTATTTTTAGTCTCAACTTAAGAGTTCTATCCAATTAATTACTTTCATAATTAACGAGAAAGCATGTGTTTTTCATTATAATTACAATCGTTTTTTAGTAGCATAGGCCTCTCAGGTGAGATAAAATAGCATCACCGCACAAATTACATCTTTGTGAATGCAGTGGCATTAATAATTTACAAATATTTTTTTTCCAACGACCTGTAACAAATGACCCAATCAAATTAGGCTAGTCTCCCATAACTCGGGTTCTAGTAAAGATGTTCAATATCTGATTGCACATTTGGAATATGTGCAAGATATGTTATATCAGTGTATATTATAATAATAAGTATTCTTTTATAAATACTCGAAACTTACTCTTTTTTTTATTATCTGAAACGATTGAAAACGATGCCGAGACATTACCTTCAAAATTCGAAACTTGAAAATTCAGTATTTGTGAATTAAAAAAACAATTTCCAAATGCCGAATTGGAAGTTCCCGCGCGATCCGCGCCAGTGCAGTGAATCAAATTTTGCGGTCTCCTGCCGACTCGACTTTCTTTCGGACCTCCGCACCCATGCGATGAAGCAAAGCGTCGTTGCCACGGCGACCCCAAGCGAGGAGGAGGCGAGCCTGCACCGGCGCGGGAAAAAAACGGTTTCTTCCCCGACTTGCCGACGAGCGCCGCTAAGTTTTCCCAGGGAGGGTACAAATCTAGGAAGCAACATCACACCGAACTCTGATTTTTGGTATTTCAAAAAGAGGGGCCGTAGTGCGTTCGCAATTGCGTTAAAAAACATGTTTTACGATTGCCGTTATTAAATGTTATAAAAATGTCACCTACAAAGCTTCTAAATTTCCTGATTTTTGACGTCACCGATCAAAAGAAGCGAGGAGGTGAGCGGCGGGAAATATAAACAATAAAAATAAAAAGGAGCGCGCGCGCCCGGGAAAATTTTTTTTCGCGATGCGGTTTTTTTTTTGCGTGTCTAGGACTACAACTTGCATCGTTTTAGACAATAAAAAAATAGACCTTTGGGTTGTCAGTGCCCCTTTAAGCAGAACGCAGTCACGGCGGCGCGCAAAGATGCGAGCACCTCCACAGGTAGTGTCGTCCTTGTCTCGTGTCAGGCTTCTGCAATCACAGTGATGTGATTGGCCTAAGCCATTTTGGAGCACCTTTTGGAGCAGCCAAAACAGTGTTTTGGAGCAGCAAATGTGGCCTTTGGAGCAACCAAAACAGTGTTTTGGAGCAGCAGAAGTGGCTCTTGAAGCAGCCAAGACAGTGTTTCGGAGCAGCAAAAGTGGCTTTTGCAGCAGATCTTCTTAGAAAAATAAAAATATTTGTTTTAAGTACTGTACAAACGAAGAGCACTTTGTGTTGTGTTGTCTTCTGATGTGACGTGTTGTGACGGAACTCGCTGCTTGTGTTTTTACTGCTGAGACATCCCACAAGTGTACAGTGCTGTAGGCATTGCCGAGCAGTTCCGAAAAATCGCTTGCCACCGTTTTACTGGCTCCCGACGTGCCAGAATTTTCGTCAAAAGTAAGCAAACGTAAAACAAGGGATTGCAAGCGTCCCGGCTGGTGCCTCTGTCGTGCAATTCATGTTCGCATGCACGTGAGGGCAACTTCAGCAGGCTTGCAGTTGCGCGTGCCTCGTCGCGCGAGTGGAAACAACGGCTGTTCAATCGAAACCGAAACCACATGCCACTCCGCTCCGTCGCCAACCGATTCCCATAATTGTGTGCAAAATGTCACTGTCGAGCATACGGCGAAAAACAGTCCAGTGGCGCGTGCTTGCCAGGCCGGCAAACAAGGTACAATCTAAACACACACACACACACACCCACACACACACGAGTTCAGTCGTTTGTGTAACGACTGAACTCGAGACAAACGATTGTGCTGTGTAGGTTCAGTGTACAGACATTGCCTTCTTTGCTTAAGCTTACTTCTCTTCACCAACTTTCTTTCGCGGCAGATTTTTCTTGTACCGGGGTCCCTCTCGAAAGAAAGCCCACCGAGAGAAACCTATAGGTAGTCAATACTTCGACACAGCAGTCTTTGAGTTAACGAGAGATTTTTGTAGTAACGTATGATCTAAACAAGAGCAGGAATGTTGATGAACATGCGGCGGTACTCAGTCTCAGTTTCATTTTAGAAACGCCATATCTGCAGCGACGTGGGGATGGCAACATACGGCGTCGCGCAACCACGGTGACTGGAAGGCAGGGACCAAATATAATTTTCCCTCAGCCGCTGCTTTCAGGAGCGAGTGCTTCAGCTCACAAAGTAACTCCTGCCGCGCAAAAACGTGGTTACGTTTCACAGCATGACGGCATGGCTGGAGCCGGCACGCTAGCGTCTGAGCGTCCGCACACATCTGTGTCTAACATTAAAAAAACAAACAAATATATATATATATATATAAAGATGCGAGACGAGACTTACGAGACGACGAGAGCACAAAACGCGAGACGGAGGGAAACCATGCAAGACCAGGTGGCGGCCACTTGCACCACATAACACACGCATGCTCAATTACGGTACTCGGTTTATTTTCAGTTTTGAAAGGCGACCGAAATCAGTTTTTTGGCGCAGGCTTGGCGCAGATTACCCATATTTTGGCAAAATGTAGCAGGAGGTAGCAGGGTTAGCACCTTGGCGCAGTTTGGCGCACCAATCACATCACTGCAATCACATTGAAGTGTCCTCCCCCAACACCACGCGTTGCAAACAAATAAGGAGGTTTTGGAGGCGCTTTGTTCGCTACAACGAAACTCCTCTGCTAGCACCTTTTCCAGGAAGCTGCACGCACCCATAGGAACTCCACCAAACAAGAAGCGCCAATCGGTGCCGAATCCTGGCAACCGTACGACTGGACCGCGAACACTGCCAAATCACTGTGCAGTATAACTTCCTCGGTGCACCGAACCCAAGGGACTGCACCATCTCCCCACGCGACCTTGAAGCAGCCACGTGCGCGGCAACAATGCAGACGACTGTACACCCAGTTAAGGTACCTCCCATGTGGGTGAAAAATGAGTGAGCAGAGTTTGACGAAGTCGCACCCACCTGACCGGGATCCGTCACAAAGGATGTGTCGAACGGGTCTGGGCAGACCGGGCTGGCCAGCGTGGCAGCCGCAGCTATCGTTGTCTCCATTTGTTGGATCCCCTGGAACGAGGAAGCTCTCTAGGGTCGCCGACAGGGAGGGGCTTCAGTTGCCCCGCCTTCCTACCTCCGACAAGGCTTTGGCGTGTCGCAAGCTTTTGTGTGTGCAGAACGTGTACGTCCTGGAGGTGTGCTCATTTGTGAGAAACACCCCAAACGTCCTCATTCTGTCACTAACCATACATATTATAAGCATTACAATGAATCTAACATATCGGGTATTCCCTCTGGTGCCTGCCAAATTGTCTGGCTAAATCCGCTTCAACACCTTATTTTTCAAAAGAATAAACATGAATTTCTATTTTTATCAGTACCCACAAAAAGCAGTCCTTTTGTACTCTTTTTTTAAAAAAAGTGGGAGAACAAAATGTTTTGCGAGTGAAAGGTAGAAAAAGGTGACCTTGCACACACAATCAAATACGAAATGTGCATAAAAGGACGGTTGAAAGATATAATGAACCCATATTCGGCAGTCTAAAAGGGCCTCTCCTCTAATAAAGGTGTAACAGTTGAGAATATCTGAAGAGAGCCAAACAGGAAAATCTTAAATCGAATGCAAAATGAACAAGAAAAGCATTAGATTCCTATTCGAAACTTCGAAGCAAATACGCTCCGCAAATGGCACACTTTACTCAGTCGGGGCAATGATGAGCATCAAATTTCAGCAATAGAGCTTATTCTCCGAATGACTCCTTTCCACCACGGGGGTAATCTTGAACACAGCACTAAGTACAAGAGGAAGGCACGAAAAACTGACGATCGGCCGTTTGTGCTAACCATACGCTCTGTACTTCTTTACAACTACACTACACAGATCTAATAGCACATTCTTAAAGTTTTTGCTGAATGCACTCAACAAGGTACGGGCAATCTAGAGTTTGCGAGAGGCCAAGAATTCGGTACAAGCTTTGTCTGCATGTGCGACAAAGTGCCATCAAAAGCAGAAAACTCCAACTGGAGCATCAACCGAATTCTGAACCTGTCCCCGTCTACGTAACATCCAAAGAAATAGCCCACCTAGAATCGAGAAAATTGGGTGAAAATAAAGAGCAGGCCAACTTTTGGTGTGCAACTGAGATAAATTTTAAAAATGCTATTGTCGTATTTTGTAATCTGCATAAACATGATACGACTTAGGCGGGCAATGAAACAAAGCTGTCTGTTCTCCCCTGGTCGGCGACAGTTGCTTACATCCAGCCGCTGATAACTAACCCCATTCTGGCCGAGGTCGCCTTTAGGGCCGAGCACTGCTACTACTATGCTCAGTTTCTCCTTACGACCGACCGGAGCCAATCTGAGCATGCCAGCATCACGTGACCTTGAAGAAGAGGTGCAGTGACGCACGAAGAGTGAGTCAAGCGCCACATTCACAGATCTGGGATGACTCGTAGCGCCCGCCGCGGTCGGGCATAAGCCGTAACCGTGTATAGAAGTTTCGGCATTTAAGGAAAAGATTGTGGCAAAAATAGGGGGGGGTCATCTTTCAGGGGCGGGCCATCTCTCTGTGTATTACGGTATAGGCCTTATTACAGCAACGAAGGAATCAATAAAACAAATCCGGCACAATGCAGCCTCCGCAAATGGTCCCAAAAGTCTCGAATGGAAAGACGGCACATGCATCCGGGTGCGGTGCTACCTTGACGACGGGTGCTCGGACTCGGGGGGAGCGTGCCCAAAAGGCCTACCTGTTGAAGAGAATCCAGCTCGGACTGCAGATCCAGGAGGTCGTCCACGGTGGGGGTTCCAGACCCCTCGGGGCTCTGAGGCTGGGCTTCCGGGGGCGGAGACAGCCCCTCGCGCGCACCGCTCACTGCCTACGGGACGGCATGCATGCATATGCAGGCGACGCAGGTATATTCTCCCTCCGTGGCGGCCGAAAAAAGGTCGGCGACCCCTTAGTTCGCAACAGCAACGCTGGTGGATCGGTGCAACTCGCATCGAGACGTCTTCCTCAGCAGCTCGGCCAAAATCGCCGTGGCTACTCCACGACGAGACTATGGTTTGTTTCGCTTTACATGCGAGCAGAGTCGCCGCCACGAGCGTGTGAACGTCGCCCTGAACGACGCCTGCTTGCTTGGCAGGGGTACTGGAAGCCAAGCTTATGCAACGCTCGTACCTCAAGTGAGACTGAGCATAGACCCTGTATCCAAAACAGGTTTTCAATAGGAAGCCTTCTTCATTTTTTAGGATATCCTTTGGACATCGTCCGTCTTAATGTACCCAATCACCCTGCACTTACTAAGCAAATCAAGAGTGTGCAGCATTGGACACCAAGAGCAACTTAGCCGATCCACCAACGTGCCGTTGCAGTTATACCTTGTCCTATACAGGAAATGCGTCGCAAGTACATGCAGGTCCATTCCCTCAGTAGCACACATGCTCAGGACCGCTCTCTCAAACCCAACCATCTGCAAGCATGCACATACTCGGGAGGATGCTCAAGGAACAAGCATAATAAACCCCGACTCCCAACCAGACAACAAAACGGCAAACAGATGGTCCACAATATGACATCGGCTCATGCTGGCGGCGTGGTACACGAGGCATTTGGAAACAAGAGAGTCCACATGGGATTTGAGATCTTGACCAGTAACCAGAAAGTATGCAGTGTCTCCATGTTATTCTAAATGTGTATCCAAGACAGCTATCTCTGCTTCAATGTTGTGTGTAGTTCTTTAGAACCAAAACAACAATGTCATCGCACGATAAATAGCACATGGGGTGAAGGGGTCTTCGCAGCCATCTCGCAGATTCTGGTATCATTTCTTTTTACGGATGCTATATCCCACCCACCATTTCTTCTCACTGTGTTAATTTCTTAGCTCATATGCATCCCTTGCAACTGCTGTAGCATAGACCCAGACGCTATCTACTTGGTTCCTGCAGGAATCTTTTGTATGATAACACTCTTCCCCTTCTTGTAATTTGATGTGCCCCACCCTCTCACACTTTACCTCCGCCCCACGAGCATGAACTGACCTCAAGGGAGGACCATCAAAAGAGCAGCAGCCTACCTAGTCGGCACGGGTGATCTCGGCCCGTTGTCGGTCTTTCTCCGCAGCCGACGCAACAAAGCAACACACAACAAGCGGTCTTTGCCTCGGTGCCGTCATGGCACTCACCTCATAGAGAACCTCCTGTGCCTCCCCCCTGAGGGAGAAGTCTGTGCTCTTGCTGGTGTGCATCTGCGAAGCAGAAGACCGGCACGTCTGCTGCTGCTGCTGCTGCTCCTCACGAGCCAATCGCATCTCGTGCTGCTTCATTTCAAGCACCACTTGAAACAGGTCTCTCAGGGCTATCACCAGCTGGGACGCCTGGGCATGGTTGCAGAAACAAATTGGAAAGGCATTCGGCAGCGTTAACAATTTTGCAAACGATCTCGTGGAAATCGGGGCAGGGAAGAAGGCACTCACGGTTTTCTCAGTCTTGATTGCCACGAACTGGTGGCAGCCCTCGTCCGAAACGCACACGTAACCAAAGGCACGAGCGTCGCTCGTGTCTTGCGAAATGAAGGAGATCTTGTGCACAGGATGGTGAAACACTAGCTCCTGCAACAAACATGGGCCAGAATCAGAACTCGCAGGAATCACATACCAGAAGGTTTCAGACAGTCCTCCAAGAACTGGACAATCACCCAAAAAAACTACTAGTCCCCTAAAGAACCGGACAGCCACCCAAAGAACCGGACAGCCACCCAAAGAACCGGACAGCCACCCAAAGAACCGGACAGCCACCCAAAGAACCGGACAGCCACCCAAAGAACCGGACAGCCACCCAAAGAACCGGACAGCCACCCAAAGAACCGGACAGCCACCCAAAGAACCGGACAGCCACCCAAAGAACCGGACAGCCACCCAAGAACCGGACAGCCACCCAAAGAACCGGACAGCCACCCAAAGAACCGGACAGCCACCCAAAGAACCGGACAGCCACCCAAAGAACCGGACAGCCACCCAAAGAACCGGACAGCCACCCAAAGAACCGGACAGCCACCCAAAGAACCGGACAGCCACCCAAAGAACCGGACAGCCACCCAAAGAACCGGACAGCCACCCAAAGAACCGGACAGCACCCAAAGAACCGGACAGCCACCCAAAGAACCGGACAGCCACCCAAAGAACCGGACAGCCACCCAAAGAACCGGACAGCCACCCAAAGAACCGGACAGCCACCCAAAGAACCGGACAGCCACCCAAAGAACCGGACAGCCACCAAAGAACCGGACAGCCACCCAAAGAACCGGACAGCCACCCAAAGAACCGGACAGCCACCCAAAGAACCGGACAGCCACCCAAAGAACCGGACAGCCACCCAAAGAACCGGACAGCCACCCAAAGAACCGGACAGACACCCAAAGAACCGGACAGCCACCCAAAGAACCGACAGCCACCCAAAGAACCGACAGCCACCCAAAGAACCGACAGCCACCCAAAGAACCCGACAGCCACCCAAAGAACCCGACAGCCACCCAAAGAACCCGACAGCCACCCAAAGAACCCGACAGCCACCCAAAGAACCCGACAGCCACCCAAAGAACCGACAGCCACCCAAAGAACCCGACAGCCACCCAAAGAACCCGACAGCCACCCAAAGAACCAGTCACCCAGAGAACTGGGCAGTCACTCAAAGAACTGCACAGTCCATGAAGTCGGTGGGGATTCGACTCACCCCGGACTTGTCGTCGCGGATCTTGATTCCTTGGAGGGACACGGCGAGCACCACCCTCTGCTTGTGCTCGCCGGACGCTCGCACTGCCGCCTTGAGCCTCTGCATGGCGTCCTGGCACATGCGGTCCCCCCGTGCGTTGTCCACGGTCTCGCTCCCTATCAGCTTGGCCTTGAACGAGACCCCCTCACCCTCGAAGCGAAACGGGTCGTTCTTGGGGCCTGAAAGAACGACGGGAAGACTAGTTCGAGATGTGCCTTCCCACAGAAGTGCGTTCATGCTTCAATTGGTAAAAAAGCAAACAGCAGATTACACGTCCTTCCAGACTTGCCGCACACCATCGAGTCTAAAACAGATTGGTGTGGCTTAACCTCACCTAGGGCCGCTCATGCCCTAGTTACGTGGGTACCCCTAACCACTATTAAGTGTGACTGAGGTCAGACTTGACTGCGGTTAAGGGTGCCCGAGGGGCCTCTTAAACTGCAGTTACGCTTAGGTATGCTGAGGAGTTACTGCTAACTATACCCTAGTTACCTGGACACCCTTAACTGCAATAAGTCTGGCCTCAATCACACTTAACCCCGGTTAAGGGTGTCCGTTTAACTAGGGTAGAAATAAGCTATTATTCTGAGCAACAATGTTTCAGCCATGGATGGATGGATGCTAATGGCTGTACCATTTATAACAGGCAGTAGCTTGCGCCACCTAGCCTAAGTCTAGAAAGACAAACATATGATTCCGTCACGTGTGTCAGTGTTTGCATAAAATTGCAGAAAATGTTTTTCCATCCTGCAGAAAGGTTAAAACGGTCTGCGACAGAGCAAAACGACGTCGCCCGGACTCCCCGACGCCACGTTTGAAGCCGAGAAAGTTGCACTTTTGAATTGTGATGACTGCCATTTGTGCCCTCCCTACACTGAGCACCAAAATGGCGGTGCCCACCCAGAGCGGCGACATACACGTAGCTCATTTCGCGGCTTTACCTAACCTAACCAGACTGCCTACCCAAAAAGTTTGTGGTCTTTCTTTGTGCATGAAGCACCAGTGAGCCACGCTTAAAGAACTGCAGGTACCTAAAGAAGACTGTTTATGCAAAGCATAAGATATATGTCACCAAGACCCACTCCAAAACATTTTTTGCCAGAGAATTGTCTCACTTGCAACGCAAGAAAAAATTTTCCATTTATCTTAATCTTACGCATAAAGTCGGTATACATGGGATGCATTTACGCGGCAGTCTTGGAGGTTTGTGGTGGACATTGTAGTTCTTTTCTTTCGATATTTTATTCAGAGTTGTTTTCTATGCAATGGTGGGCACGTCTTACATTTTTTGTTTCTTCCCATCACCTGTTTGCACGCAAAACGCTAACGCCAGCAATCAGGGCTCGCGTTCAAACAGTTAGTTGGGACCACCTTAAAGGGGTTATGACACGCAAAAAATAAAATATGAGATAACAATACTGCTAGGAGTCTAGGACCCATTGTATGTTCCTAAAATCCTCCTAAATTTGTTTTCAAAATGGCGCAATAGTTTCGTGGATAAATCGTTTTATATGCGGATCCCTGGAGGGGGAGGATCCGGGCGGAGCTGGAGGCTGGCTACGTAGCCAGCCTCCAGCGCGGTGTCCCCGTGCACGCACTCGCAGGCTTTGCTCCCTTGCCGTCTCGAGCTTCAGCTTCCTCAATTACCTTCCACGTTTCGAGCATGCGGTCTGTGATGATTATGTCAACGGCATCGCTCGCCTTGTCAAAGTGTTTGACATTGATCACAGCAGCGATGAGAGTGATTGCTATCAAGAGATGTTGGAAGCTGTTCATTTTGACTGTGACCCGCTGGTGACCAGCTCCAGCAACGGCAAGTTACGAACTCGCTGTGGTCACCGTCGTCCGGGAATATCTCGCAGGCGCATGCAGGGTGGAAGGTCAATGGGCTGGGGCGAGAGCAAGAATAGCGTTCGAGTTACGAGTTGTGTGACGTGGTTTATGGACACCATGGTGTGACTAACTTGGGCAATGTTGCCTGGTCGCCAGATGAAAATGATAGAAGTTCGTAAATTGATTATTGCAATTACCAGAGCTCTACAAATCGCGTAACTTGGTGTATACACCAAGTAGCCTATGAGCATTCTATTTCAAGAATAATCTATCCGTTTAATTTTCGTGTCATAAGCCCTTTAATAAAGACAAAGCCAGCTAGCTTTGCCTCTACTCGCTGACTGACGCAGCGGTAGAATTTCGAGCTCGCATTCATGGCGTCGTGAATGCGATTCCCCGTTGGGGGTGTTGAATAATAATGTGGTATTTTCTTCACAATATACCACTTCTTTGTACAGGTTGTCCTTTGAAGCACGTGTTGCGCATTTCGGAACCGTTTTTGTGGCGTTCTGTCACGCTTTCCTCGGGGATCCCAACACTATCAACACATTCTGTGTCAAAAAATATAAGAAGTCGTACCAAAAACAAACGAATAGAGGAGAGAGTATGTGGCAATAGCAAGGATCTCCACTCCATGCACATCGCCAAAGCATACCTTTGTCCCGCTTTCCATTGCGGACGCGGCGGGTGGTTCGGCGTCCTTCTGGTCGCGGTGCGGAGTTCATGGCACTGGCATCGTCGCCCCAGCAGACAGCCCCGTTGTCTGTCTCCTGGGCCCAGGTGTCACCTGTGGCCGCCAATCAAAACGCACAGTTTTACCCGAATGAGCCGAGCCGTGGTTCCTTTTAAAAATACAGGGAGCAAAGACGGGAGCAGAGCGTGGCAAATCGTAAACGTTGCCACTATAAGCACCGAAAAAAAAAAAAAAAAAAAAAGAAATTGGGAGGAGAGCAATGCAAGAACGAGAAAAAAATGCAGACAATAGGTTAAGAGAGTCAGTTTTGCAGCAGTGGGTGCGTTGTAGTTGCTAGAATACTTTTCAACTTTGCACCTTTTTATGCAATGTGCAATGCTTTTGTGCAAACTAAAGCTACGAAGAATTAGGTACAGACCTTGCAAAAGAAATTTTGCTGCTTCTTAGTGTAAACTAAAGTTTCAGCAATAAATATATGCAACCACCAGGACCACCGAAAATGCACGAGAAAATTGTGAACATCTTTTTTTAGATTTATTATATGAATTTTATGTAAAAGTATAAAGAATGGCCAGTACCAATACTAAAGATGCTAGAGTCGTCTGCACCCCCTTACAATTTTCTAGCTTCAAATTAAGAAAACCATGCCATCTTTTTTTTTTTTTTTTTTTCTTTCTTTAACTTTCAAGGTTACAGAAAACTTGTTACTCTCGAGGTTCGAGCTGTGCCTGCCTGACACTGAACAAACCAAATCTAATTTGGCCTTAATTGAATCACGGTAGCGTGTTACATGCACGATTTTCCCATTGCATTTTTGGCATTTTGCATTTTTGTTTAACCGTCTAAATTTTGCTGCCGAATTATGTTTGCGCGGTTCTCTTTGCAACCTTTCGGCGATCTTTTTTTTTATTTGTCTTTTTGAATTGGAGTCTCTTACATACCGATGCTCCCAACAGTTCCAAAGTAAAAAGAAAAAAAAAAAAGATTCAAATTTTCGAAGACTTTGATCAGTCCCGAGCGACTTGGACCGTAGCACTTTTACCGTCGCGCAAGTGACAGTAGGCAACATAAACATTGCAAAACTCAAGAAATCCGCAATGGGCGCAATGGGCAATGTGCATGCAAAGAACTTCCTACCTTACCGCAACGTCTTCAAAGAAGACTGCGACCTCTCGATGCCCCTAAATGCAAAATATACGACATCAATGCACGGCGTTTTCAAGAACGGTACCTTACCTTGGGCAATGCAAAGTCTTGCAAAACCTGCACCAACGCGCCTCGGCGCGACGTGTCGAGTCGGAGCAGAGTTTTTAGTTTTTGGACATGCACGGCAGGAAGCGAGGTACAAAACCGATCAAGGAAGCACGCCAAAAGATAGCGTCCAAGAACGTATCCGGGTGGAAAAACGAGCAAATGACGACCTTCAACCCGCAAATGGTGTTCTAATGCGAAGATGCGCTGCAAGCAAACGCGGATATTGCGTAAACGGCGGGGTGGGGAAGGGCGTTCAAATGGTCAAAAATGCAAATTGGCTGCGAGCGCTTACGAGGTCAATTCGTCGCAGGGGCCGAGAGTAGAACGACGGTCACGGCTGGCCGATCACGGATCTTCCGAGCATCATCTCCGAGGAACATCGCAGGTTTTTTAAAGGGCGACAGAAAACGTCACCGTCCGCACAACGGCATGGCGATCATCTTGGCACTATGACGTATGCCCTCGCTACCCCCGCATTGGTCGGCATTGGTCAATGCATGCGGTCGTCTTCTGTGTGAAGATGATCGAGATGCCAGAGATGCGCTCAAAAAAGTAGCACGACGTAGTTTCTCAAATATCCGCGAGGAGGACTACAATCGTTAGTGTAGTCGGTCAACGTTGGTCTCAGTGGTAAGGTTAAGTTTGCATATCTGAACAAAAATACCGCAGTGACCTTGATTTAAAGAAGAAAAAATGCACGTATAAACGTCGACGTTACTAGTTGTTTAAAAAAATAATCCATTCCCCCGCAATAACTCTTGACAGTTCCGGTTCCGCATCAGACTGATTAGTTTCGGTTTTAGAGGCGAGTGCAAGCTCTTGCTTGAAACATGCGCGATAATCAGAATCAAGGGTGCCACTGTGGTGGCTTAGTGATAGTTCCGATGCCCTTGATGATGTCAAGGTGGCAATAAATACACGGACGAAACTGATATGAATCGATTTACACTCGGGATTACCTTGAATGGCGTGCGAGGTTGCGTAGATATGTGAAAATGCACGAGAGTGGGTCACGCTCCACCGCAACGCGATATAGACTCTAGAAAATAACTTATTTTTTTCTTGCTTGACTTGTAGTGGAGCCACTAGATCGAATGACAGGAATTAGTGCCTCCAATATACATCATCACACTGTACACGGACGAAGGGTGCATATTTCAATGTTTTCACACCTTATGAAACCCATAGTACTGTACGGCAACTTCGGGTAAAATACAAAATATCAAAGATTACAAAGTAAACACAAATTGATTGATTTTCATTACAGCCGAACCCAAGATCTCGTATTTAGGAATTAGGTTAGACTTCACCAGTAACAAGTTATCTCAGGATTAGTGAACGAATAAGATGGAGTCTATTCACCGTATAAAAAAGGGAAAAAAATCTTGGTCTGGTGGACACAGAAAAATAAGAGCCAGCACAATGTGTTTATAGCAGCTGGAGTGATTCACGCTACAGGGCGGGAAGCAGACGACGTTCGTGCGTCGTCTGCTTCGCGTGTCGTCTGCTAGAAAATGCGCACGCAAGAATCCCCTTTATAACGAAAACTTGATGGGTGGGGGACTATGCATTCCACAACTTTAGGTTGATGAATTCAATAGTGTAGAATTAATTTATTTCCGAGGAAATTAAGTAACAGCGGTAGAAACTCGCTTAATGCACCAAATGCAGGTTTGCTTCAACACTGAAAGAAAAATACACAAAGAAAGAGAAAATAAATTAAAGTTGTGAAGAGTTTGACAGAATACATCGATATTAACAAAATCTATAGATAAACTGACGAACGTCTTAACTGCCTGCATGACTTTACGACACTTGTTTGCATAACGTGGGCTAAATAAAAACTCAAGCAAGTGAGCTGCTGCAAGTACGGCCTTAGCTGTAAGTTAATCATTGTAGAATTACCGGAGATTGCGGTGACGACAGAAAAACGAACTAATTATTATCTCATTCAAAAGTTATGTCTTTCGGAAATTTTAATGGCAAAATGTGATCCGTTCTCGGTAGTTTGCGCCAGTCAGACCCCATATATTTATAAGCTTTGTCGATCACCATCTTTACCATTGAAAATATCCAAAATTCTACTAAAAATTATTTAAAAAAAAAATAAAACAACGGTTTGTTTTGAAACTATGCTGGTCCAGACCGCTAGCGCTACTGGGGGTTCGGCGCAGCGAACTTTATTTTAACAATTAAATTTTAAAAAAAAAATGTAAACACTGTACATGTTTTGCTATACTAAGGGGGACCGGGAAAGGTGGGGGGCAGTATATCTTGAGTAAACGGCAGTTGTGGAGAGAAGGAAGAAAAAAAATCGTTTTCAATGTACGCTGCTGACCCTCGACGATTACCGAAACGACCTAATGATTTTGACCCGACGAACTGATGACCTCGAATTTTCTGCAAGCGAGCACGGCACGTGGCACGCACGTGCGAATGTGACCCAGACCGCGGCAACGACCATTTTCGACTCCATTTAGGCCTTCAACAAATCCGCGTCGATTAGTGCACGCGTGACTGGAATATAGCCACGCCGCCGCAGCTTTCCGTCACACCGCCGATGTTGCAGTCGAGCTGCGAAAGAGTGGGGCCAAGGCCAGTTTGCAACCCCATCGGGATTTAATAATAATGAAAGAAAACAACAAACAAGTTTTCGTTCGCTTGTTTTCGATCTTGCTTTTTCCACCCCCCAGCCTCGGCCGCAGCGAAACGGCAATAGCAGACGACAGAACAGCAATAGCAGACGACAGAAAGGGAAGTTGTCCCGATAAACCCCCCATCCACACAAAAAACAACAAAAACGCGCCAGTCTCGATTCTCGGTACTTCGGAGACTGGTGCGCCTTGGAGCTGTCTCGTGTGTGGCACTCTTGGTCATTAGGAAAAAAAAAAGCAAAAAAAGCTGCTGTCGCTGAATAAAAAAAAAAAAAAAGGGGGGGGGGGGTGCTTTCCTTGGAGTCTTCCCACAGCTTGCCACAGCAACACTCCAGTCCACGACAGAGCCCGAGGCGGCCAAGGCCGCCACTACATATTGCCGCTCATATGTCTACCTACCTACCTACCTGTCTGCTTGCCTCGCCTGCCTATACAATCCTTTGGCGGCGATGGCGGCGACAGCGCGAGTGCGCGACAGCGCTAAGAACAACTCCGCACTGTTTCGTCAGGCTCTGGGTGAACCGTGCTCGCGCAACAAATCAAAACGCCAATAAAAGGAGGCGAGAAAAAGAATTATAAGCAAAAAGAAGTGAAGAGGAAAAGAAAACATCACGTCGACCATGCGACTCTTTCGCACGCAGCCAGCAGACCCTCGGCGTTATTATCATTTTGTTGTTCGGTTCCATAAGCTCCGACTTCCGCGTTGGCTGGTTGGTCGGTCGGTCGACTCTGTTCCTCAGACGTCACAGAGCAAGTGTCAGATTTCGACGCCTCGTGCCTCGTCCCGTGCTTTTTGGGGTCTCTCGTTGCATTCGTGTAGTACCGCTACGGAAGTGTAGCTCATAGGCGTAGAGCCCCGCCAGTGAAAGCCCGAAGAAAACCTAGAATAGGGCCTTATTGGAGAGCGAATCTTCCCTCGGAAACAATGCGGGAACTCCTGCACAATGGCGCACACAAAAATACGCCACCAAAGTTGAATCTGCGCAGAAATTTCTCCATTCCATCGTAATCCCGTCCAGTTTTAGCCACGGTGTCATCTGTTCCGGTTCCGCCATTGTGAAGGATGTTCGAGCTGTCTAACAATTGTCAATTTACTTTCGAAAAAAGGTCTATGTACTGCACACGCAGGTCGCAGTGATTGCAGATCGCGAGGGTGCCAGAGATAATTGGAAACTCGCTAGCGATTAAGTTATCGTTTCAATGAACCCCACATCTTTGTCCGCCTACCTCGCTAAGTCATATGTCGAACCCACAATCACAAAAAAAAAGTGCGCCCGAGAAAAATCAAACAAACTAATTGCCTGCGATAAGCAGACAAAGGAGCTGGATCCTTTGATTTGTACACATTGAACGCGCGCGCGCAGTGCATATTTCTGTAGGTTTTATCTGAAGTGTTCCTTGTTCGAGCATTATCTTACTATCGCACAATGAGTGCAATCGGGCAGATCGTCTAGTCTACTCCATTATAGACGCGTTCAGACAACGGAAGAAAAAGAAAAAGGAACGACATAGCGAGCGAGATGGATACGAGGCCGCAAAGAAGAGACGAAATATGCCTCTGCTCGACTTAGGACGATTTTATAAATTGCGTGACGGATAAAAGAAAACGGCGAACTGAAGGGAAGGAGACGCATAAAGGGAACTGGTAATTAATAAAGAAATCGGGGAACGGATAAAGAAAACGAGCAAGTGATAAAGGAAACAGGTAAAAAAAACGGGTGATAAAGCAAATGAGTGACGGGTAAAAACGGGTACGTGGTGGATAAAATACAAGTAACGGGTAAAAAGACATGCAACAAATAAAACCGCGTGGCGGATTAAAAAAAGTGACAAGAAGCTAGAGTAGCAGACGACACCCGCGCGCGAAACTTAAACGTATCCGTAAGAATTGCCTTAAATAAAAAAAAAAATAAAAAAATACAGCGAAGTTTGTGACAAGCAATGTAAGATGCAACTAGACGAGAGAAAAAAATGGGTACGGGACGAACAAGAGAAATATTGTACGCGTGTATGGGACGATAAAATCAAAAACGTCAAGAAAAAAAAAAAAAAAAAAAGCGGGAGGCGTTGAAACACGAGGTGCTATAGTCAAGATCCGCCCCCTGAGTGCAACAACCGAGCAGAGAGGAGCCCGGTCTCGTCGTCAACGTGCCAAAATAAAAACTCACCGAGTTTGGCAGCTTCTTGGTCCGACCACGGATCCAACTTGGTCGCAGTCATGCTAGCCGCGTCGCCAACGCGCGCCTCGCTCGAAACCCGAAGCTCGGATGCGGTCTTCAAAAAGAGACGGAGTTGGCGCGCGCGCGCCGATCGCGTTTTTTTTTTACCTCCCGAGTCTCGGCAATCGAAGCCGTTCACACACGGTCCCGTGCCTGGAAGTGCCAATGGTGCCAAGTCGCCGCAAGACGCAAGAACTGAGCTCTGAGCGCAACGCCCCCCGACGCCCCCCGCGCGACATCAACGCCGCCACCGCGATATAAAAATAGAGAGCCTACATGTAAGATAGGGAGCATCTCAAACCACGGAGAGCAATTGCAGTTTAATGGCGGACACCTCCCGGGCGGATTGATCGTTAGTGCGCACGCGTTGTACGTCGCCGTGGAGGAGAAAAGCGGGCGGAAAGGCACAGACGCTCGCAGACGAACAAACGCTTTCAAAGTCACGTGACCACAATCCAGCAGTTAGAAACACTCTAGAATCGAGGCACTCTATTGAAAAAAAAAAAAAAAAGCGCGTCACGGGCTTTCCGTGCCAGCGCGCGTTCGCGGTAGCGACCGCTGGCACCGTAATCGACAGACGTCAGAGGGACGTATTTTCCTCGACCGGTCGAAGCAAAAACAACGATCACACGCACAAACATACACACATAAAAAGTTAAAAGAAAAAAAGAACAAGTCCGGCATGTTGCTGCACTCTCAGGCAATTAAGCAGCGAGCCCATCCACCTTACCTGTATCGGCCTGGTACGAAGGAAAGACTTACTGGGTAAGATATATAAAAAAAAAAAAAAAAATGGCCAGCAGGTGGTGCTATTCCAAAACTGCAATCGCTACTGCTCACACATCATTTACAAAAAACGCGGGGGTTTGTTCGAAGCATGAAATTTGCTATCCGATCCAAAAGTTAGAAGTGATCTAAAACTTCCGATCGGAAAATGGGGCCCATTCTGGGTCCCTGGTGCCATTCAGCCCCATAAATTTGAGGGCTCCATTGGGCCACCATTTTCCTATTGAAAATTGAAAATAAATAATTAAGTATAACTTTTGAAGAAGAACGGTTAGTTATGGAACTCTGGCTAGCGCTACGTTTGGGCAGAGAATGAGCGCTCGGTTATGCGTAATTTATTTTTGCAATTAAAAATAATTTTTGGTGGGACATTTTGTATTTGAGTTTGCAAGAAGGTCACTACTACTATATGCAAACATGTCTACCTAGCTCTTTCTCAGTACTCCCACAATAACACCAAAGCAAAAAGTGTGCAAAACGCACAAAGAATTATCCACTGTATTCTACAAATAATAGAGAGTGCAACGAACCCATTCTTATAATTTTAGCATTACCCCAAGAAAAGTTATCGCATGTTGAAATTCGGTAACCTCCAGGAGCCCAAGCCTTGTGTGCACACTCCAATATTCAACCTAAAAAAAAGTATTCAGATCTAGGTCTCTGAAGATACTGTGGACATAACCTAGAGCTTGTAACAAAACAACCCCCCCCCCCCCTAAAAAAAAAAAAAAAAAGTTACTTTTTTTAAATTGTGGTAAATTATGCTTCTGAATGTGCAACTCAACGTTTCAAGAAACTAATTTTTTTCTGTTTTTTTGCTTTTAAATTTTTTTTTCTTTTTTATCATTTAACTATTTTTAATCACGTCCGTAACTTTACCAATATATATATATATATTTTTTAGAGCGCAGCTCTTAGGGGCCCGTCTCCGGCTTGAGCGGCGTCGCCGTCACCGCGCGGTGCATGATGGGTAATTTTCCCCACTAAATCTAGCGGAAAATTTTCCCCGCTAAATCTAGCGGAAAATTTTCCCCGCTAGATTTAGCGGAAAATTTTCTCCACCCCCCACTCCTCAAGGTCACGTGACCCCCCCCCCCCCCCCGTGCCTTCCCCTCCTCCTCAAGAGCTGCGCTCTGATTCGGCGTTACAGGGAGTTGTAAACGGCTTTCATTTTTTTTTTTTTCAAATTGTTTTAGACTATGATTTTAAACGGAAAAACAGACAAGAAAACCAAGGTTAAGCCAGATGGCCCCAACAGGAAAATGGGCAAAACCCATTGAAGACTTTGGGAGCTTTGAACCCCCCTAAACTAGGGGGCACAAAAAGGGAAAGGCAACCCTAAACAAGGAGACAGGGAGGACAATGGGGACACAACCATCGGAGCGAGATAAAACTTGGCGGAGGTTAAAATTTTCCTTGACAAAGATAAAACCTGAAAACAAAGAACCCTATGTATAACATGTCTTTCACTCCACCTCTTGCAAAGCCCGACTCAACAAGTTATCATCCACCTAGAGATAACTTTGCTATTGTTTGTCTCGCAAAGTCCTGAAAGACCAGTACTTGAGAGAACTCTCGAGACGTTCAAAAGCTGTCTCAAATTTATCAAACCGTCATAAAGATGCAGTCATCGCTTCGAAATGCTTGAAAAAACGCCTACAACCTGGCCCCAAAGGAAGCATGGTAAAAATACCTGAGAAAAAAAAAACAAAAAAACTCTACAAGAAGCAAAAGCAACAAAATATAGCAAAAACCTAGCAAGTTTTGACACAAAAACAATAATGACTAGAATATACTTTTCACGGAGGACAAATAACTTATTGTCAAAGACAGTACAGCAACCTCCATAGCAGAGTCAGTTTTCTCATGAAAAATAATCACATCAGGTTTTTGGGGCTTTTTTTCAATGTACATGTACATTTAGTAGGACAAACATTCCTCAACTTTGTCTAGCTTTATCAATAGCTCTGCAAGGTTTTACAATAAACATTTTGTGATAGGTCACCATCACAAGAAGGCCCGTCAATCAATGATGTGGCTTACTCTTGAAAATTAAGAGCAGACAGACAGATGGCAGTTGTAGAATTATGACATGTTTTATGTTTATATATTTCTCTCTTCATAAATAAAAGATAAAAAGATAAAAACTGAAATAGAGTAAGCGGGGATAAAATCTTGGATGGTTTAGGGCAGCCATCCTGGTTGGACGGCAAGCATCCTGAGGCGGTCAACTTCAGGTGAACGCAGGGCGGAAAGACCGCTAACTGCAGAAGCTGGAGAGCTTGAGCTGCTGCATGCGATTGCGAGCTGTGAAAAAAAAAAGAAAAATATATATATATATATTGCACTGAATGCTGCCTACTATAAAAGTTCTAATAACTGACTGCCCCCAAAAAAAACTAAATTTTTTTTTTTGACGGAATGAGAGAACATTGTCACGTCAGTCTTTAAAATGAGAATAGGATCTCCGGGAGAAAAAACAATTAAAACAAATAGATTGTTGCTTCCAGCAGCTTGACATTGAAAACTGCCAGGTACAATTCACTAGTCACTAGACTAGAGGGTTATAGGTCTGACCTGGGTATAAGAACTTGAAGCATTTATTTATTTACTTTCAAAATTATACTATAATTTCACTAATGAATAAACGAGATGCTAGTACGAAGAAGATTCGTGCTGGCCTCGCTCCACTAAGTGAATTGCAAAGAACCTTCATTCGCAGAAATTAAACAAGTGCAAAAATCAACTTCTCTTGCTTCGAGACTTGCATATTATATGTGCACAGAACCCGAAAAACACACAGATCATGATACCTTCTCACAATATTTTACCTCATAATAATAGTATACTCAATTATAATTTTAAAAAATTGCATAATGTGGACATTATGAGGGCAACTCCGCTTCATTTTTGTTTTTGAAAAAACAATGCAGTCCTCCTCAGTATCACTTAGGAAAGCCACACGCCAAATATTACGACGAAGTTCTTTCTAAATGTTTCTTAAACGGTCCGGCAAACTTTGCAACTTGCTAAGTTGCCGAAATTAGCTGACTCCAGCGGGCGAATTGAGGCGCAACCAACAGCGCAGTCAAGGCTACGGAGTGGGCAAAGCCAACATTGAGCTAAACGTAATCACCATTGCCCCCTTTTGCTTGTTTTTACTTCTCCGGGCAAGCGTAGCGGGTGACGTCAGCAACGACTCCTCATGGAGCTCAGCGGTGTCCACGTGATTGGCGTAAAGCACCTGTGCACCGCGCGTTTTGGGAGCCGTTCGGCCGCCCCGCCGCGGCCCCGCCATTACCGCTGTCTTCCGCGTCACAGTCGCCATCGTCGTCTCACCGTTTGCGATTATGGTCTCTCGGGAGTTTCGTCCACACTTCAGACACTATGTGCGCAGACTAACGCCGCAGTTGTGCAGATGTCGTCAAATGCCGTAGACACCAAAACGTGGTGAAGAGTGCGGTGCAAACGACACTTGCGCCTGGTACGCGCCCGCCCCAATCCCGCCCGTCGTAGCGCAGAGGATCACGTGACATCTCGTACCACGTGATAGCCATGTTCTTGGCGGCCCGAGGCCAATGTTGCCGGACAAAGCCGAAGTTTCGGTTTCGATTTCCGCTCGTGTTTAAAATTAGATTTAAAGTATATATCCCAATTTTTCGTGAAGCAAATGATGTAGTGTCTTTTAGTAGGGCTTTTTAATGCAAAATCACTTATTATCCCGAAATCTTCGGAATGGAGTGGAGTTGCCCTTTAAAATTCAGCAGACAATAAGAAATGCCACAACACGAATGACTGAAGAGAGAGGGGACACTGCTCCGTTTTTACATTTCCGTCGTCACCATCATTTCCTGGCTTATTGCACGTCGTCGTAAGACTACGAATCCGACTCCTCTTCCCCGCAGCTCCGAAAGACGTTGGTTCTCACCTTCGAAGTATCCCGTGTCCGTGGCGTCGTCGGGACGTGGCACAAACGGGGCGGTCTGCTCGTGAAGGTTATCCCACGTCAGGCCGCAGAACAGGGGCAACGCACGAACCTCTGCAAGTTGCAGGCGGCACCGCTCCGTCACCAACGGGTGTGTACGCCCCACTCCATCAGCGAGTGCCAAATGAAAGCCAGCAGTGGAACAAAGCCAAGAGCGGTGGTTAGTTCTGTGGCCATTTGAAACTTGCAGATCATTCAAGCTCCAAATGTGCACTGGTGGTACCAGCTTAAGCTCACTCGAACAAAGCGCACACTGAACTTGCCACGTCTTTTCCCGTTCCACATCTATGCGTCCACACATCCTTTCAAGATGGCAGCCAGCAAACAAGGCAGCTCACGAGCAACGATCTTCCCCTAGGTGTTCAATTGTTTCGATCACGTGACAACATGAGATAAATCGGGATGCTAATTTTAGATTTCAGGCAGACTGCAGCATCCCGAGATGGTGGTGACTAGTGCCAACGACGCGGAGGGGCCACCCAGATTACGCTTTCGTTGGCATGAATGGCTTCTTTTAGTTCGCATCACTAAGCCTAATTCGTTTTACGAACAGTGGATAGTGAATGACCAATTGCTAGTTTCCATTCTGAGACGTAGACGACAACATCACGAAATGTGGTACTACACAAAGAGCATTGGCAGGCTCCGGTTATATACGCCCTTTTCAAAATTCAGGGCCATCTGGTGGCTGAAATAACGGTTCAACTTTTGCCGTACAAATGCGGTCGGGAATTTCCTCGGGCACCGTCACTTTCCCAGGTAACTGGCAGACAAGGATAGGGTCTCCACCTCGTAGTTCTTTCTAAACTTGTTTCAATTTCGATAATATGAATGAAACTGGCCATCGCAAAGCTCCGACTCGTTAACCCCTAGATGCAATTCCCGCCCCCAAGAGGCTTTAGGGCCGACTTTGTGCCAAGAGATTAAATGAACCAGAGTCCGAAGAAAATGCTGACACAACACTTGTATCTAATTTGTGCGTCACATTGCACTAACGTCTCGAATGAATGGGCCTTGTTCTTCACACTCAGGAGCATTTTCAACTTCAGTCTTCGCGGTGTGAACGGACAAGGTGGCAGGCTGGCAGGCGCACTTGCACATGGGTTGTTACCTTTCCGTTTTGCTTGGCATGCTGCCGCACGCACATGCACGTTTCTTGTGTAAATATCTTCCTTCACCAGCCATGAGAAGACCGCCATTAGTATGGCAGAGATGCCGTACGCTCGAATGATTATTCTGATCAAAGTGGCTATACTGAATTTCGGGAAAGATCTATGCTGTTCCGATTTATTCAGTCTGGTCGAAAATCTGCACACCTTTCGATCCGGGTCGACTGTTCGGATCCGGAGTGAGGAGCTCTTCTATTGCCTCTTGAGCCACCTGAGACAGCGCCTCTTCGTCTTCGGGCCACTGGAGATCTATGGCGGCGACAGGACAAGAAAACTTTGCGACAACGTCGGTACCGTAAGATCCCAAACGAGAGCCCATGCAGGGAGAAAGGATAAACTGTAAAAAAAAGATATGGTGTGGGCAATCTTTCGAGATGCGACAGTGCAATTCCATAAAAAATTAGCGATAAACGCGCAGGCATTCCCCATAAAGCCATGAGAATATCCGAGTTCTTACTCCGATGTTTTCACAAAACAAATCGACCACCTGGACACGCGTTTGTGGTAAATTACAGTGGTGGATCATACAAGATTAATTTATTGCAATTTATCTAAAGTGGGTACATCCATTTGGCCCCTGCTATGTATCTGTAGAGTTCAATTTGATCGTGCGGGCATTCTGTTACCCCTCTAGGATTTGCACAATCGACACTCGGAAGAAACGGTCCTAGGTCAACACAACCAGCGGACACCGTCATTTTCGTGCGAGACAGCAAGTGAAAAGTCACAGATTGGCTCGGGAAAGGCTAGAATTGCAAGGACGTGCAGTGCACGAATTATGTCATTTGGGGATGCACTGAATATGATGTGAAATCTACCACGGCTGAAGATTTAGCAGAATGCAAGAAGCAGAGGTGGCTTGAAAATTGTACTTAAAAAAGACAAACCTTTGGGCAAACTTTTGTGAAAATCGTTTTAGCCAAGTACCTAGTACTTGGTAAAAATATTACAAAGAAAAATGCATAAAGGGTCCAAGCTCACCCCTGCTCAGAATGTTGTTGAACACAGCTTCTGGTGACGTGTCGCTGAACGGAGGCAGACCTGTGAGGAATTCGTACAGGCACACGCCAAGCGCCCACCAGTCCACAGCCGCTCCTGTAAAAAAGTGTTGCAAGAATTGGCAAAACAAAAACCGCATTCTTGGGAGGTTTTATAAGTATCGCTAGTGCAGCAAAGCATGACGCATATCGTGCGATTCCTAATAAATAAAACTTGGAGAATGACGACAACACATGAACGACGCCCTAAGCACAGCTGTGTTTGAGAACTTGTTGCAAGTGTTCTCTTGTTGAGAGTTGCCTCCAGTTTCTGGATCTTGTAGATTACGATTATTAACCCTCACTAGCTTGTATGCACCCTTACCGTTCGTTGAAGTGTCCTTGGTGGTTTGACAATTCACAACATGGAACTACGACCAGTAAAATTAACTTTCGTACGAAATTGACGACGTGCTGAATCCAGCTGTAGGCTTCATGCGAGTGAATCTAGAACGTGGAGATTTCTTGTATTCAGCTTCCACTGCAAAATTGCAACTTTTTCCACTCTTTGACACTGCTAAATTTAGAGCCACGTACAACTTTTCGGTATGCGTTATAAAGCTTGAACTTCGATGGAGTATGTAAACATCAACGGTCGCCAAGATTCTTGAAATATTCACGCTCGGCAACACCAGATAATGCCAACGAGCAGAAACTCTGCTGAACCGTTCAGGGACGAAGCTGGGACTTCACTTTCCACAGAGGATACATAGAGGCCATCACTGCACTCTACGAAAGGAAGCAACTGAATAAAAAAAGCCTACAAAACTGATTTAGATAGTAGAAAAAAAAAATTGTAGAGCCCTTGCACCTCACGTGCAGATGGAGGACCAGCGAAGCTGTTATCTTTTTTGACGTCAAGGACGATGCCCAGAGGACGACGTCAAGGACGATGCCCAGAGGACGACGTCTAGGATGACCTTGAGAACGACGCCTAAAAAGACCTCGAGGACGACTTCTAGGACGACCTCGAGGACAACGTCTAGGACGAAATCAAGGACAACCTCAAGGACGACGCCTAGAGGACGACCTCAACGACGACTTCTAGGACAACTTCTAGGACGACCTCGAGGACGATGCCTAGAGATGATAACAAGGGATCAGGATCTCACTATCTAATAATGCCAAGGAAGGCTGACTCACGCTGGTTGCCCCCTCTTTTTCTTTTTATTAATTCATACTTGACCCCTCTTTGTTTTTATTTATTCATACTTGCCACGACCAATGGAGAGTAGTCTGTCGACATTTCACTGTCCGCGGACACGATAGTGGGGGAACTAGCCCTTAACAGCTCCGCTGTAAAAAAAACCTATAACTAGAAGGCTCGAACCATGCAAAACGACATGAACTCTCGTGCAAAAAAACGTATGGCAGATGTCAGTAGTTTCGCAGCCTCGTCATAAGTCCCGCACGTTTCCTATCCTGCCGCGATATCTCCTCGTTGCGCATCGCTGGTAAACTCGATACACAGTGCTTGCTGTACTGCACTTCACATTACGACCGACCACAGAGGACGCTACAGGCTGTCAAAGCCAATCCGATGCCACGCAGGCGTCGCATGACCTTCGGGAGGGGCGCATCGACGTGCGGGACGCACGTAGTTACCCAATACGTCGACAGCGCTGGACTGGCCGAGATGGCCCGTAGTGTCCACTGCGGCCTATCGTAAGGTGTAAAACAAAGTATGGAGTGGTATCACGAAACGCCTCTTCGCTTCCAGTAAGCTGCATTCCATCGTGGTGACAAACAGCGTCTGCCACTTTCCCCATTAGTTTGAATACGGACGGCGAGTACTGCCGTCATTTTTGACGTTGGCAAAATGCGCAGGTACGGCGAGTGGCTCCGTCGACAACAAAACTTGGCAAGATGAATTCGGGGACCCACAAACCCGTGCCTCCACCGCTCTTTTTTTTCCTTTCGGAGTCGCCCCGGAGCCATCTACCAGGGCCATTTTGGCCTCCGACGGGTTGACTCGTCTTAAGTCCAAACAAAGACCAGTCTGTATAAAAATCGAGTACCAGCCGACACACTTCCATGTTCCCAACTACTCTGGCTGGCGCAGTCAATCGCGACTGCGAAAGAAGTCGAGCGATATGGGAAACGCTACCCCCACAAATAGAAAGACATAGGAATTGAAGTTCATCAACATTGCGTAGCCAGCAAGAGTTCAAACCATAAGTGCAGCATGTCCCCAAAAAATTTACGCAATTTTGTTTTTATTACAAATATAAAGTATGCATAGCCGAATGCTCATTCTACGGCCAAATGTGCTGCTAGTGGTCCGAACGCTGAACCGGTTGCCAAAACTTCACAACTATCCATTGCCTGGTGAAAATGTCAAAAGTGATTTACTGAAAATTTAATTTAAAAAAAGGGGGGGGGCTGTTCTTGATAACTGGCGCCATTCAGCTTCCTAAATTCGAAGGCTCGGTCGGCCGCCATTTTTCCATAGAAAATTTCAGAAAATCGCTTAGTTTGAACGAGGTATTGGTTAGTTATTCGGCATCCGCTTTGGACCGCTTGTGCTACACTCGGTCGAAGAATGAGCGTTCGGCAATGCATCGGTTATTTTTACAATAAGAAAAAACCCCGTAAATTGTCTTTTCTGGGGAGGGGCACCCCTTTTGCCACATAAAACCGTCCTATAGTAAACAGCGCCGCAATTCGTTCAAGTGAATATGCTCACGGAGCTCCGATCTCGCGTCGCCACTCACCGTGCTCCTGCCGCAAGAGCAGCTCCGGAGCGAGGTAGTCCGGAGTCCCAAGGATCCTGCCCTCGAGGGGCCGACCCCGGACCGACTTTGGGGTCCGCGTCGGCGGAAGGACGCGCTGCTCTTGTGGAGTGCGGAACGTGGACGCGAGGGGCGACACCGACGGGACCACGCCGGGGGAGCTCTTTGCGAGCGGTTTCTCGCCGGAGTGGCATGAGGCGAAGACGTCGTCGTGGCTGCTGCCGCTGCTGCCGCTGCCACGGTTGGCTACCACCATCCACTCGGGGCTGTTGGCGGGAGACCCCGGCACGCTGCGCCACCGGAGGCTACGCAGCGGGCTTCGTAGCGGCGACGTCAGCTCAAGGTCGAAGTGGAGACGTTTCGCTTCGGGCACCGGGCTCGGACCTGCGGGGGGGAGGTCGGTTTGGGAGAAGGACGGATGCCGGACATGCGTGGGGATACGGTGTGCAGACTAAAACAAACTTGTGTCTGCGCTTAGGGTTTCAGCCGCAGTCACGCCGCTAACACATCCGACAAAAGACAGGCTGTAGACGTTGCTAGGTACATATGTGTGCTACAAACATGTCTGCAGACAAACATGATTCGAACATGCACGAGGAGCGTCTGCAGCGAACACCGGGTCTTTCGTACAATGCATGAGCAGTCTAAGGATGAGCTTCACACCAGAGTACAGTCTCTCATCACTAATAGTGACGGGGCAAAACTTTTTCCGAAACAAGTATCGGACCCGAAACAGGGGATTAGAAAAGTTTCGGAAGAACGCCCGAACCTCGGTGTGTTTTGGATAGGTTTGGATGGTTTCGGAGCATTGCCAGAGTGGCCAGACCACTTTATCGAGAATTGTAACTTCTTTTAAACGATCTCTTAAACCACATTAAATATTTAAAATTTTAAATATAAATACTTAATTAGATAAAACCCGAGATAACAAAAAAAAAGGAAAACACGACACAAAATGTTGAGGTTTCGTGTCGGTCAAAATGGTTTAGGTTGCTTCACAACTCTTATAAGCCTCGTTTACATGAAAGAGACTTCAGCGCATCGGCTCCACTCGTTCTTCGAACGAAGCCGACGCGGCAACGTTTACATGAATGCGCACTAGAAGGTGGCGCCACGTCGTGTCAAAGCTCGAAGTTATGCAGTTCCGGCACCAGCCGCACCACGTTTTCCGGTGCATCGCACGTGGAAGCCTTTCGACGCGTTCAGTGAACGTAAAGATCGTGCTCGCTGTGTTCGGTGCTGTGGAAGAAGTTACGAGACGGAAGAATCATCAAAACCCAAGCCTTTAGGGCTCCAGGCCGGGCCGCCGGGTCACTCTGGACCAGAGGCGACGTGTGTGCGCACGCTTTGAGAAAGCCTCCGCGCTTAGCCGCGTCAGACCTCGCCGATCGCGACCGGACCCCCGAGTCCGAAAGGCTCCTGCGCAGCAAGGAACGGCACCGAGGTAGGAGCTGCTCGTTCTGCGCTACCATGCAGTGCTCTACAGTGCTCGGAGCTCTCGGTGTCGTTCGTGCTTGCGCGGAAGCCTTTGGGACCCCTTCGGACGCGCAAGTTGTACTTCGCAAGGCTTGGACGGGGGCCGCTCTCACCGAGCAGCTCCGCTATATTCCGCTTACTTATGATGGCAATAAAGGCTCGCGTTTGTTCTCGGAAAAATATTGCGGGCGACCATACGCGACCGCTTTCCGCGCTGCCGACGAGGTTGGCCGCCGCCATCTTCTCAGCTGTTCACTCGCTCCCGCAGCGAGCGCCTTCCCATAATCCTCCCCGTTCCAAAATGCGATGCGACCTCCGTTTACATGGGCTGAATGAATGCGCACTCGCCATCTCGATCCACCTCTGTCTAGCGACTTGAATGCGATGCGCTTTCTTTGCGCATTATGCTGTTTACATGACCGCATTGAATGCGACAACTGGATTCGATGCGACTAAGTCGCATTCATGTAAACGCGGCTATAGTTACAGTAATACCTCGTTAACTCGAACACGGCTATCTCGAAATAGTGGTTAAGTCGTAAAATTTCCTTGTCATGGAATGAGCTCCCATAGGCACAATGCATTTTGTCCTTGCTTATCTCGAAAGGTTTTTAGGACAGACTTCGGATATCTCGAACTGTCGTCAGCGAAAATCGCAAAAAAAAAAACCACAGTAAACAAGAAAAACTGCCGGAAAAAAAAAATATGCGCAAGCGGGGAAAAAAAAAAGATAACCGCGTGTGCGGTGTACCGAGACGCGGAGAGATGTGCAACTCAAAAAACGTTTGTTGTCTGTCTTTTTTTTTCTTTTTTTTTAACGATTCCCACTTACACAAGCCAATGGCAAGCCAGGATGCCTGGCATTCGGTACCCCTTTTCCCTCCAGCGCTTTGTTCCGCTCTGTCTTTCGTTTTCGCTTTGCTTCTGGGTTCTTCCGTTTCCCTTCCCGGTCCAGTCGTAGTCTCGTCAGTCTCGTGTTTCGCGGAGGTGTCTCGTTCGTTTGGAGTGTTGCTGCTCTTTGCTGCTTGTCCGCCATTTTTTTCGGAGTGTTTCGATCGTCTCGCGGCGCCATATGAGCAAGGGTCAAGTGTTCGATTCGGTCATCGGTTGTGAATTCTCTGGCCTTGGCACGTGACTGATTGGCCGTGATGATGGCGCAGCCCAAACAGTGCAAATCATTGACGCTTGAGAAGAAAGTTGCTCTCATCAGAGAAGTTGATGTTGCCGTGATTGTTAGAAGTTCTATTTAGAACATAACGCGATCAGAGGTAAAAACTTCCGGTACTTTGCTTATCTCGAAATTCGCTTATCTCGAATTTTTTCACAGTTTTTATGACTTCGAGTTAACGAGGTATTACTGTACATGATCAAAACAAACCAGGCAAAAGAGTGAAATCGATTATCACAAATGGCGATGCTTACTTTCATTGCATCAATGAGGAGAGCAAGTCGTCTGCTTCTTCTCCAGGCGTTGCGGCGACGTCAGAACGACGGTGAGCTCCGATTGGCTTTGATTGGAAAGATAGTGGGGATAGACCTCAATGCTAGATGTCTCTAGGTATACCCACTATTTTTTTTTCAACCAGCCAATAGGAGCTCGGTGTTCTGACATCATTGCAACCCCTGTACAAGCAGACAAACTTGCGTTCCGCATAACTCGACGACGTGTGCGGTGTTAGTTCCAAGCACTGAGAACGTTGCGGTTTACATTGACACAACAGAGGTGGCACGTGGAAGTGATCGTGTCGGAAGATCTCCAGCATCTGTGTTACGCAATCGAGAATGAGCACGTGCTGCCCGAAACCTCCTGTACCTTATACGTGTATCCTTGTTCATAAGGAATAAACATTGTAGATCTAGGTAGAGTTGGTGCCAACAAAATTGACATACCATCAACGCGGGTACTTGCATATGTTTCCGAGGGGATGTATCGAGCGACTATTTTTGACAGCAGCACAGGCCGCAAAACAGACGGTGAGGAGACCTTCGTGAAGCTAAAGCTATTTTCACAGTACAGATTAATGAGGTTTGCTTCATTTCCCGTCACAATCTGCTGTAGTGGCTATGCAACTTATTCCTAGTTCTTCAGAAAGATACTAATCCATTGCTTACCCAAAGAGGTTTACTGCTCGTGTATTATTTGTGACCGCAATGCTTGGGAGGCCTCCACACTGCACCCAGAGCTCTCACACTTGGACACGCACAAGCTACCATAGAGCTTTGCTTTTTGAGCTCCTACCGTCAGTTTGGCCGTCACTTCGAGCGCGCATCAAGAACGAGCTCGATGGGTCGACGCACCCGCAAGCCTCAGCATGGGACCGTAGGATCTACGAAGATCCCCCACACAGTGCGGACAACCTGGTAAAAGAACTGATTGAATTTCAGTCTGCATCAAGGTTTAGTCTTTAAACACTCGCGACGCCCAGAAAACCAGAAGGAACAATGCCATGTTGGCTAGATAGCGACAAAACTGCCGCCAAACCTTCGAAACAACCGAAATTTCATCCAAAATGTTTCGGAATCTTTTGAAACTGTCCGAAACTGAACCTCCGGAGTTTCGCCCCATCACTAATCACTACTGACTGATGCACATTATAGACCCCGAGCTCGCAGTGGTACTGCATTGGCCAAATTGCCCATCTACAGCAGAGACATGCACACAACATAAAATATAAATTGGAGCCTCCAGCACGACTCGCGGTTCCTATGCACCACAAAAGCCCTCCACTCTTTCCATTTTAGCGGAGCGAACGTTGGTTAGGAGGTGAGGGGGGAGGACGAAACAACCAATCATGGAGAGCAAAGAGTTCTCCTGCTTTTCTTAAAGGGAAGCTGAAGAGGTTCTTGAAGAAAATGAGTTAGAGGTGAATGCTAGAGTATTTTTATCCCGTGAACCTGAATATCGCCTTAGTTTTTCTTTCCCGAAGATGTAACTAGAACGCGAGAAAACACGAAGAACCTCCAACCCTTCGTCGTGTCCTAAAAGGATTTTTCGGCCGCCAAGCGCACGTCGCTCGTGTGGGCAGCGCGTGCAATTGCAAATTTGTCAGGTACATTTCCCTGTACTAACACCGGTCGTGACGCCTCTTTTCAGACCTTTTTGAAAATACCAAGAGTGCGCATGCATAGCTTTGATAGGCACTGAAGATGCACGAGAGCGGAGATTCCGAAAACTCCATTCACGACGTAAAGCTCGGGGAAGGAGGTGCTTCAGCGGTACTTTGAAAGTGACTTTCTGCAACCTCCGTGTACCAAATTAAAAAAATAATCTCGATATTTGTGATTTTGGAGGCCAAATGAACACGATTGAAGTGTTTTTACTCAAATACAGAACCACTTCAGCTTCTCTGTAACTTACAATAAACTAGAATTGACGATTGCGGTAACAGGTTTCAGGCCTCCAGGGCACAGCTTTCGGAGGAAGCAATGTGCCGTAAGGTAAGCCATTTGTGGAGGCTTTCGTTGATTTTGAAACAGAAGCTTGAAATAACAAGATTTACTCTGCATTAAAGAGTTTCTGGGGCATCAAATAGTAATTCAAGCACAGAGCACTACACTGTTTTGGGAGCTGCGTCTGCCAGCACATTATATTGAGAACAATTTGATATTTTTACAAAGAAAACCTGCTTGAAAAGTGGGTTACAACCAGGGTGTCGAACCGGTCATTATTTCGGTTCGGTTGGGGTTCAATAGCATTGTATTTTGTTCCTGTTAGGTTCCGGTTTAGGGTAGCGCACATAATATCACCCTGGTTACCGGTTTTAATAAGCGCGAACCGGTTCGAACCGGTTCCTAACCCGACCTTTAAATTTTGACCAAGCACTTCCTGCTGCCTTTTCTGAGAAGGAGATACTTGCAATAGACCCATCCCAAAACTACTCCCTCTTCAGGCAGATCGAAAAATTCTGCACAGTGACGTGTGCAAAAGACACCATTGATGTGGCAGGGCTATTACTTATACAATACTGTTCTTAAGTGAACTATGTATGAGCGATCGGCTTTCCATGTTTAAGGAGTCTTTTGCACACGCAGCTATGCAGTATTTCAAACTCTGCCAGAAGGGGTACGTAATTTTGTGATGGGTCTATAAACCTTTCCAAAAAAGAGCCTGCGGCAGGTGCTATCTTTAGTGTTCGTACGTGCGTGCTTTGCTCGTTTTCCAAAGCGACGAACACACACGTGCTGGGTTGTGAAGATCGCACGATGGCTGACAGGCTCACCTGCCAGCTTGACCACTCTCAACTAGCGCCCCAAAATGTTCGCTTAAGTTAGCCAAAGGTTCACATACTGACAAACGTGCTGTTGACCTTGCCTTACCGGGAAGCCACCCACCGTGTTCTACAGAAATAGTTCTACTCGCTAGCTTCCCAACAAAGAAAAACAAGTGCGGAAGGTGTTACGGTAGTCTCCAAAAATATCAAAACATTAAAACGCACCAAAAATGGCAATGACCCTGAGGTGCCCCGTCCCAACTTGGCACCCCTTCCCAGACCACCTCCAAAGGGTGTTAGTAGCTTCTTGCACGCCAAACGGACAACTCTTGATAGTTAACCGGTTGGCTTGCGAAAAACAAAAAAATAAAACCATAGAAAATTGTTCAAATTCGTGACACCCTGTCCGCAAGGTGCTTGTCACAAAATGGTTTGAACGACACAGCAAGTTGGGCAGCAATCGCCGGGAGTCTGCTGCTTGTGAATGGCAGAGGCAATTTGGCGCGAAGATTACGAGGCCGCCCATGCGGAGACAACATGTACCATGTTAAAAGACCATTCGCATCGTATCTAAACGAATTTTAAAAGTTATTCAGGCCAGGTGTCTTTGTTTTGGCAAGTGTTAAAACATTTCCCTAGTATAATAAAATGTGACTACATCTTGACAGCGCTTCGGGTTCCGGCGGAAAAACGTGTACTAAAGATCTCGTTGCGGTGCTTTGTCTAGTCACTTTGCCTTTTTATCGCAAACAAAGCTCTATGCAAATGACCCGGTCTGAGGGACTCGGAACCTGTTACATAGCGTGAATCGTTAAAGTTAAGTCCGTGATAATATTATATAACAGTACTCACATTTGAAAATTTCAACCACCGAACAAAGTTCCGGTAATGCCACCACAGCAAACAACGTTTCTCGAATGCTAAGTTGAAGACGATGAAAGAGGACTTAAAGCAAAAATAAGCAAATGGTTGAACAGGCGGCATGCTGGCCTCGCTAGTCTCTGACAAACCAAAAAAAAATATACAAAGAAACATTTTCTTCTCCCCCCTCCTCTCCCCGGTTTCCTTCCAAGGCGCGGCGCGTCGGCGAATCATCGCCGAGTCACATTGCCTGCAACGTCCCATGTTTTTCTTTTTCTTTGTAAGGTAATGCTCCGAACATGTTGAAGAAAATATTATTTTTCATTGAAATGGACCACAGGCGACCCTAAAAACTATACTGCCGATGCAGCGTGGTACTTGTCCCACCTTCTCTCAGCATCTCGCTGCACTCAAGCGGAAGGACACGTGGTGCGCTCTCGGCGCTCGATTGGCTAAATGGCTTATCGAGGGCAACTGCGGTCCATCTTGAGGTCAAACATGAGGTGAAACATTCGTGGACACGTAGCGCAATCCGCTCCGACACTTGGACATTTTGCAGCCAAGCGGCCAAGCAGTGCTTTGAAACCTCCGCGGCTGCTACCGCACCGCCAGGGTCAATCCAAGAAACAAAGTAAATTCAAAGCTCTCCAGATGCCTAAGTAGAGGCGCGAACTGAGCGAGCTCGCTGACCATGCACTCTCTTTGTGTCTCTGCTTTTAATGATGATGTCTTTTTTATTACGTATACGCAATAAAAACGAAATGTCCAAATATATTTATGACAGTATGTAGGATTAGTCCCAGCAATATAAGAAAGAAATACGCCCGCAACTTTTCCCATTAAAACCAATTATTGACAATTGGCCCTGAACAGCTTTCGTTGAACCGGTAACCGCCCCATCTGATTATGGTTTCGTCCCGGTTTGGGTTCAATATGAAGCGTTCGATTTCGGTTCTGGGTTTGTACCGGTTCGGTCAAAAATAACGGTTTTGATCCGGTTTTCAGTTCGGGTTCGGTTTGACACCCTGGTTACAACAGTGCGACATTGGTGTATAATTGGCAACAATAATGCGAAAGACGCAGGAAGAAAAATCCAGTGAAAACACCCTCAATGCCGGTTTTGCATTGCATTTTTTATGTTTTATAAAATATATTTTTTATTTTTATTTTATTCATTCAGAAATTAAGACGTTTTAGAGATTAGGTCTAAGACATACAAACTTGTGTTCCATCTTCTCTCACCCCTCCACGCCCTGGCAAAGGCTTTGTACTCATGTTTTTCCGTCGCATTTTACCATGCTTTTTGCCTTGTTTGTGAAGTGTGGTCCGATACTTATTTTTACTACCTAACTGCATGCCATTATCATGTGCACAACTTCTGCACTTGATTTAATAGCAGGATTTGACTATTTGCACCGTTGGTGCACCAGATATGTGCGAGGAAAGGAATCGGCGTTAGCACTGGCACACACCGAGCATGTAGATTACTCTAAGGCACACGAGGGCTGAGAGGCCAATTATTGGAGCCATAAACGTCTTAAAACTGCATTCTTATGAAAACGGCGATGGCTGCTGTTCTTCTGAATCTACCAGGCTTCTAATTTCGTGGATGAATATTTGAGCTATAAGTAGGGTTCGGAGTTTTCGGTTTAAACCGATAAAAAAGGATAAAAGTATGCCGAATCCATTTTCGGAAATTCAGTTTTAACCGAAAAAGGTCAGTTTGTAGGTTCGGCGTTTTCGGCTTAAACCGATAAAAGTACGTCAAATCCATTTTCTAAAGTTCGGCATTAACCGAAAAAGGTCACTTTGACCTTCCAGTCCTATACCGCAGAGCCACGGCGAAAAAGTGGAACGACATTGTGTATCGAAACGTGTCCGAATGTATGGGATACATGGATGCCGTCACGACGTTATGGTTTAATGTGCGCACCATCGATCGGAACGTGAAATCCAAAATGCCCCATGACTTCGCCATGTACGAGCATGTTTTCAAACTCGTTAAGGGAGACTGACTTGATGCAAGCTCTGCAGCCAGAGTTTAGCAAGTACACGAAATATGTTTTGCTTCAAAACGTAGCACCGTGTCTCTTTTGGCGGTTACAATTGGTGGATTGGCCGATTTTGGCTCAGGCAGCGAGCTCTTCATCTCCTCAGCCTACCAGCGTCCAGTGTTAACATTCAGAGGGCATTCTCGAAGCTCAGAGTCATATTGACAGGAAAGAAGGAGTGCGGATGAACAAGGAGAACCTGGGAAAGTACAAGTGTGTTTACTATAATAAGATCACGTAATCCTGATGTACAGAAGGTGAAGTTCCATGTTTTTTTGGGCATAAGCTTCATATCTGACTTGTTTGCACTTTTGTGTTTTCTTTTTGTTTCTTTTAAAGTTGCACACATTTGCCAAATAAAGTGTTCATTTCTTTTTCAATGTATCTGTGCCGTTATTCTTTCAGTGATCACAAATATCAGAGCTACAAGCATCATCTGATCCAGTGTCCGTTTATGTTTAATTCACATTCACCGAAAAAAAAAAAAAAAAATGATAAACTTTTGTAAACATATATATACACCGAAAAAAAAAAAAAAAAAATTACACCATCTTCCCGAGGGAAACCATGGGGTGATGCGAAGCATCGCGGATCATTATTAACGGCGTTATTAACGGTGTTAGTAACGTTGTTAGTAACGTTGTTAACTTGGGTTACGCCGCTCGCTTCGTACGTTTACGTTGAACTTCACGGTCCCGAACCTCAGGTTCTGCTGCTCGACGTTCACGAACCAACGCGGCTTCCCGTTCTCGAAGGTCGGGTTCCGCCGCTCGCTTCGTACGTTTACGTTGAACTTCACGGTCCCGAACCTCAGGTTCTGCTGCTCGACGTTCTCGAACCGCCGCTGCTTCACGTTGTCGTAGTTCAGCATCCGCCGCTCGACGTTGACGAATGGACGCCGCTTCTCGTTGCCGTAGTTCAGGGTCTGCCGCTCGCTTCAAGCGTTTGCGCTCAGCGTCGCGTGCCCTTCGCTGCGCAGCTTTGTCTTCAGTGGACGTAGCGTTGCTGTTAGTTTGTGGGGTGGTGCTGACGCTTGCTTGCGCCAACCCACTAACTGACGGGACTGTTGCTTCCATCACACTTCTTCGGAAGAACGGAGTGAAGTGGAGTCAACAGCGCTGAACTGAACGCGCGCAGCGCGCTACCGCTGCTTATATTCACACTTGAAGGAGAGGAGACTAGAGGAGGAGAGTTGCGCATGCGCGCGCGGTGCGAGTAGAAGCGAACGCACGCGAAGTGCACGCAGCTGGTAGAGAGAGAGAGCGGAGAGAGTAACGCGCAGCTGTTGGAGAGAGGGAAGGAGGAGAGTTGCGCATGCGTAGTGTGAGTGCGGACTACGACGCCGACGCCGCGGGACATAGACCCGAGCAAGAGATGCTCCGCATCTAAAAAAAAAACGAAAATTGATTTTAAAGTAAACACCGAAAAAAGTATGCCGACTTTTGAAAAAATAAAAACCGAAAACGCGGAACCCTAGCTATAAGTCAATTTATAATGTCTATGCGGGCTGAATGTGCATTAAAGTTGACTCTAAAACATTGCTTTCAAAAAACCCAATTTTCGGACTCGTTGAAAATTTGCAGGAGGGATATCTCAGCATCTATAGCAGTCAGAAATATAACCTTTCTTGAAATGTGTTGCTAAATGTGTGAAGCATACAATGTTGAGAGCAGATTTTTTAATATAAGTCTAGAAAATTTTCTATTTGATCTTTTATTTTATTACTTGTTAGCCATGCATTCAGCAGTGAACTTCAATATGTTGTAAAATCACTAATAATGGGTTTATCCAGTACTTCCAACATTGTATTCTCTACACTTTGTAGTATCTGGCCATGTGTTAAAAAGGATATTTTGTTGAGCAGTTTTTTCCCTATCATTCCTCCAAACAAAGGCAGGCAAGTTTTAATTATCTTCTGGACAATTCTACTGACTGAGGAAATTACCAGATATATGAAATCAGAACAAAAAGCTGAACAAGGTTGTGCAGTTTCATTGAGTTTGGTCATAAAATAAGAAAAAAAAAGCTCCAAGACCAGTTTTCTTAAGTGATTGTGGAGCAATAAGAAGCGCAAGGTATATTTATGATCACGCATTTATGATCTTAAAGAGAAAGGCAAATATAGCCAACACAAGGATTCACTATCTGTGTTTCTTGGAAGCATCATGCTCTGCCTTTATAATAATTCCAAGACAGTTGCTTTTGATTACATGGGGGAATCGTTTTCGTAGTATGAACATTCGCTTGATCTATTTATGAATTAAAAAAAACTATACATTGTGCTCGGTTTCATGTCCGCAGTCATTCAATTTTCTTAAGATATCCAATTCAAAATATTTATTTAAACACAAAGGCTAAAGGTCCCGGGTGAAAAACATGTCTAGGACAGCGTGCAAGTGCCTGACAAAAGTGCCTAGGGCAGGCAATATGCGGCGCCGAAAAGAAGCCGTCTGCATGGAAATCACTCGAGTGCAGCGCTGTTAATGTCTGATTTACTCTCGACGCCGCTGAAAGTAAAAAGCGTATCTGTTCAAACAACTAAGGATCTGTCTACCCAATTCCATGAAGTGGTGCCTGGCATTTGGCTTGAGCCAAGCTTGCTGGAGGTCACCTCTCTTGCACCATTTTATTTTATTTCTAAAATTATACGGAAGACAGACGTCAGGCTTCACTTGATGGGTTTGTCCCTTATCTCATATCTTCAATAAGTTGTAAGGAAATGTCCGTATAACAAATAGGTCAACATCGTAAAATGCTGCCAAGGTCAACATCGTAAAATGCTGCTAATGAATACTCTAGCAGGACTGATAGTTGAAAAACTTTTCTACTTGGCCAAGGATGGACCATCGAAACACCTCTCGAGTACTAAATTCCTTTGAAGAAACGGATGGAGACAAAATCTCGTCTTTTTTGCATTCATGCGTCATTAGAGGGGGGGGGGGGTTTTTTAATCGACAATTTTCACAAAAACGTGGATGTCCTCGAAAACCAAACAGCGAGCACTAAACTTGCGAATTCATCTGCTTTCTGCAATCCAGCACGTTGTTAGCCAGGCCGTCGACCTGCTTTTTCACTCTGCCTCCATGCATTAGTATATTTGTATGTAAACTAGTATCAGCGGGTACGTCCAGTATGGCCGTAGACATCCGTTTTGTCGTCGTTTTGTCGCCGTACCTAACCGAACGAAGAACATGACCACATGAAGGCGTTCGTAAAAACGTCCAGAATTTAGGCTCGTAACGAAGTCGTTGTTCTCAAAGTGGCCCCTTACCACTGTATCATTGATTCTGTACCACAAGGAGTACATTTATATCACAAAACTAAGCGAAAACGACATAACACACCTACACCGTTGCGAGCCCGCTGAAACCACAATTAACCAAATCGAAGCCATCTTATGGCGCAGCGTGTGTCAGCCCCCTCTGTCCACCGGTCAGGTAACTACCGAGATGAAAAGGTCTATAACACGCATAAACACCTCGTCAGAGGCCTCCGGTGTCCCTTCGGACCTCAAAGAAAAGCGGCTCGCAGGTACGCACTCATCAACTGCAGCGGAGAAGTCGCCATGCTCCGCTTCTGGGCAATGGGCCTGGGGCTGGGCAGCGCCATTTCGGGGGATGCCATGACTTCGACCGAACCCCTGGGCAGCCGACGCCGGCACGAGCGGAGCCGCATGCTTGTGCTCGTGGACTGGCCGGGTAACCTGTTGGACCGGACTCTCGGCTCGGGCAACTTCACCTGTTGCCTGGCGGCACTCTGAGAACGAGAGCCCGGAACGACACTGTTACAACAACGCCGCTGTACTATGCATTGTAGTACAATACGAAAATGTTCCCTATGTCGTGTTGTCGGAGCATTCTCCTACAACACGGGCAAACGTTTTCGTCGACTCCGATGATACAGAAATGGAAAGCAACAGTGCTCGTCAGAAGGAATGTACTTGCACTGCTCGGTAATTCATTGTAGAGGATAAAAGCACTAAAACGACGAACGAGTGGAAAAATGACAGATGCCACAGAGCGCTCTGTGGTGCTCCTCATTCTCCTACTTGTCCGTCATTTTTAGAGCTTTTATCCTCTACAACTGCGCTCGCAATACAGGCTAGAGCTATTGTTGATATCTGTTCCGTAATACTACATAAAATGTTCCAGATATAGTGTCGCCCATGCTGTCTCCGTTTACTGGTGCACAGACATATGTTTTGTCAACTTCGACGGCTGTGGCACTCTGAAAACTAAAAGAACGGAAACAGAGACAAGCGGCGCTTGCCACGTGGGCTAGAACTATTGTTGAATTGTGTATTGTTCCGTATATGCTGTCGCAGACTCTTGCCCATTTACTTGTTGATGAACACAAACAGAGTGGACTCACAAAGGACAGGCTGGATGTGAGAGACATGAGCTGTCCCGGCGTACGGCTGGGGAACACCACGCTTCGAGCGGCTCTCCCCGCTGGCGTGCCCAGGACGTCTTGGAGGACAACTGCACACCGTATGTCACAATCAATACAAGAGATTGCACGCTCCATCTCATCGACGAGCACAAATGCCGAGCGGGGGACTTTTGTGAAAAGCTGGGGGACTACTATAGTAACAGGTTTTCCAAATGCTCCAAACATTTCCGAGACTTTGCCGACCAATGAAAACTTGTTCTCACAATACTATTCCTTGTTTTTTTCCAACTGCCAAACATTTCGTCTCCTTAGCCTCGAGTGTGCATTACTGCTCCGTAAAGAAGCCTCCTCCTCGCTCCTGCATCTTTCAATAACTAAAATTACAATATTTTCCCAGGCTTTCATCGCAAGCCTTTGACCTAGCGGCGGAGACTCGTGCCGAGAGACGCCGGCAAAAGCTCCTCCAACCGCTGTGAACCAGGATGGCTGGTTGTCACCGTTCTAAACGAAAACGCTTGCTTACGAAGCCTCCCTACCTTCGAGCAGAGCCGTATATAAAAAGCTAGATCAATAGGGGCACAGTCGTGACTACGATGGCGAAAGAGCACAAACAGTGCTGCACATTCTTCCCGCAGTCGTTGTGCCAAGTAGACAGTAATCTAAACTGAGTACTACATTCGCATCTGCAACCAGACAAAGGAAATGTGGCGTTACAAAACTGAAAATTGCACGTGCCTCAGTGACCAGGTCAGTTTATTTCACCACTGAACATACCCGTAACCACGCTATCACGTGCATGGACTCTTCCGTCGCAGAGAGTTGTAACCTACAACTTCGGTGACGCTAAAACGAAGTCGTCGTTTGGGGGCCTACCGTGTTTCGCTCACTACATCTGCTAGGGGATAACTTGGGGCTCGCAGGCGGCCAGAAGACGTGCTTGCACAACGGGCCTGACCCCCGTTCGGCGAATGACGTTTCTCAATTTGCATGCTGGCCGACTCAACAAATGGCCAAGCCCTCTCCACACGTGGCTTCACTTTCTAGACAAATCGAGCGTCACCTACGGTGCTTGTGCTGCACCTCGGAAAGGCCAAAGTCCGTGAGCTTCACGTGGCCCGTGTGCGAGATGAGCATGTTGTCCGGTTTCAGGTCCCTGCAGAATCACAGTAAGTGATGCCAATTAGACTGCACTTACGCATTTCCCTACGATCAGCCAAACAGAGACTGCTCCAGTGGCCAACGGTAGGCGGTGCAAGGGAAAAAAATATATATATCACAATTTAATAAAAAAAAAATCAAGAAAATCAAATTTATTTGATCTATATCAAATTTACTTGATATGAATCACACTTGAATGACCTAAATCACTTCAGCTAGAAAAAAGTGACTTTCTTATAACTAGATGTGAGTTTTTTTTAAAGGCTACCCGATTTAGATCTTTTTGCTTGGTCATTCTTTGTTTTATATATAAAATGAATGCCCATGGGAAGCGGACACCTATGGACAAACAGTAAATAGAAAATATTTCCAGTATTGTTTTGGAGAAAAGTGTCAGACTTAAATTGTCGCAGCTAAATCGGCGAAATTTAAATCATCCCAATTTCTCTTCTCCACCCTGCTACAGTGGGACGTCAAAATGGATTACGAGCGCTACTGCGGCAGAAGCCCCTCCCACAAAGCCCTCCACTCTTTCAACTTTAGTGAAGCAAATGCTGGAGAGAAGGTGAATGGAGAGGAGGCAACCACCAATTGCAGTGAGCAGAGGGAGTGTGGGAGGTGGTTGTCCTGCGGTTCTTAACTTGCGACAGACTACGGAGTCGCCAAACGAGGCACGCTTCGGAGGAACAACGTTTCAGCCATCGTGTTGCTTAAAATTGTTGTCGCGAGTTATCCGAGGCCTTACCCGAAATCACGATAAACGCTTTCGGTCCTCCGCAAACAATGGAACGGTCACCCGCGACGTCGCCCGAGCCTCCAGAAACCGCATCTAAGGCTTGGGAAGTCGCATTTCTGAATTTGTATCCATCGTCAGTTAAGCCTAACTTGCAACGGGCAACAAAATGGCGGCACCCGCAATACGTTCGTGGGATGGAACATTTATACTCTAAGTGATGGGTTCTTAAACTGGGTTCCAAGGAACTCTGGGCTTCCCCGAGATGCCAAAGTTTCTCAACCATCCCTGCCCTAAGTATGTCTTCCCAGTTTAAACACAACTTTAGTGTTGCATCTTCTACGTTCTGCCAGTCTTGAGGTGCTTATTGTCAGAAAGAACTATAAACCAAGTAGCCCATGTGTGACTAATAGCCAATCCAAGCCACCCGTCGACGAGCGTAACTGAGAGCCAAATTGCTCCCCGGCATGTTAATTGTTGTTTGCAAGCTTCGTAGGCTCCTGAACTGCTTAGCTGCGTCGACGGCAAAACCGGGCGAGGCAACCGGTCACGAAACTTCTCCGTAACGCTACAACAGAGCTCGGTGCTCGACACTGGCGTCGACGAGGGGCCCAAGAGCCGCCGGTCTAGTCGGCATCGCTGGGTGTCCGGCAACCGAAATGTGGTGTCAGAATTCCGAATTCCCTCTGAACGAGCCGCCAATAGACCGCGGTGACACGTCGTCGCACTGACAGGGTTTCTCGTTGACGTAAGCGCGTTTTCGGCTCTGTGTGCTCGGTCTACTGATCAAACTTTCTTTTTCTGCGACGTTCTCCAAAATAATAAATTTATTCCTTCCTCTTCTTACCTCAAAACTAATTCCCAATACAGCTATCGCCGTCAAACTTGAGCACCGCAAGTAGCACTCCCGAGAAGAGGCACTGCGAACTAGAGGTCTACACGGGCCGATATTTAGGAGCCCAGCCCAGCTTGGCGCGCTGTCTTTTCGGCCCAGGCCTGCCCGCGGCCCGCTGTCTATTCTCGACGGCCGGTCTGGACCGGCACGGACCAAGGATAGTTTTCACGGGCCCGCCGAGGCCCGCTCTATTTTCACCCAGTATCAATGGCTCACAAATTGCATGGCATGGCAGCATAGCTTGCTGCCATGCCGCGCAATGTGTAGCTACGGTATTCATAGTCCCATATTCACTGAAGTAAGCATCTATTTGTCTTTTTTTGCTGTATTATTAGTCGGACCAACCTGCGAGCATAGGCAGCTCACTTAAAATATTTCTCCCCCATCGTCTTTTTCTGTGAGCAAGCCTGTGTATGGAAAAGGTCCGAAAAATAAGAATGGCAAGCAATTGTAGACAAAGCCATGTGGCAAGCAACACTAGACAAAACCATGTGCCAAAGTAGTAAAGAAAGAAACGTCGCAATGGGCTCGGACAAAAGACAAGCAAAGTTCTAAATTGCCCACTCGCACTGTATACAACAACAAAAAAAATTGTATGTATGTATGTATGTGTGTGTATGTATGCGCATATATATATATATATATATATATATATATATATATATATATATATATATATATATATATATTTGCCCTTTAAGGAGATGGTCGTCCAAAGTCGCCAAAAAAGTGATCTGCAGATATGTTTCGAGCCTGGTAGGCTCTTCGTCAGTCCAAACAAGAACACTTCGTTTTCCTTTTCTTTCAATCAAAGAAAAAACGGCCGCAAAGAGGAAGCAGTAATTGGAAAAATGCTTACCGTTTAGCAAGTATCTACTCAGCTAAATTCTCGCTTAAAAGTTTAATATATTGGAAACGATTTAATTTTCGCGGGCTCAAATTTTCGCGAATCGGGCCAAAGCTGAAAATTTGAAATTATTCGCGGGTTCTAATTTTTGCGAATCGAGTGTAGCTTCCGTAGCGTTCACATATTGCCCGAATTGTTTGAGGGACTTATTTTTCGCGAATTGTAGGTGATTCGCGAAATTCCAAAAAATCAGGTGCTCGCGAAAATTTAGTCGTTTCATATCCCGATAAAAAAGCAGTAACTAATATTGAAGTAATTAAATATAATATTATTAACGCCATTATTATCACAAAAACAGTTTTTGGGACATGTGGTTGGACCTAAGCCAACTATACCTGGTGTCATGTGAAGCCAATGAGAGGCCCAATGAAAAGCGTTTGCTCGTGTCACATTAAACGATGAAGCAAGAAAAAAAAAAAAACAAGCAACAGTGCAGCACCGATTAGAAGATCTCAATTAAATGTCCATAAAAAAAGACGGCAATGACCCTCTCGAACTGTTAAGGCCCTTCGGTTCTAAAGTACTAAATTTATAAATAAATTCAGATTCTTTATTTTTTCGATCTCTGGTGGTTGGAAAGCCACTCTGTACTAGTATAATAAAGTTAAAATCAGAAAGTCCGTTATGTCCCGCGGAGTTTAAGTGACGAGAACATGGTTAAAATTGCGCACAAACAGAAAGGAACAGTAGAGAGGGAAGAGAGAAGAGACAAGCGCAAACTCACAACTCGATGTATTGAAGAAGAAAAAAAAACAGCCCGCGGTATCAGCTCGAGCCAAGGCCACACTCGCACGGGGGCACCCGAGCACGCGGAGGACACGCACCATCAACCACACTCAAACGATTGTAGAAAGGCAATTTCCTTGTCAGTTAAAGCCACAGAAGGATGGCTGACACAACGCTCGCCTAGGCGGAGTATACTGAAAGCTTCAAAAATTTCCCTAGTATGTTTTTCGTGGAATCTGCCAATTATCGAGGTTTTGTGTAAAGAAGGTGTACACTTACACGCTTGACAATGCAGAGGTAGGTGACCCCCCACCGTGGAATTTAGAGAAAGATTGTGCTCCCTTAACCGGTCATTAATACACCGTCCTGTCTGTCCTACGTAGGACCTACCACAAGAAAGGGGAATGCTATAAACCACTCTGGTTGAACACGGCACATACGGGCGGACGTGTTTTGTGCGACACCTGTGTTTTGTAATATTTTCGAGTTTTGCTCGAACTTTAGAACAAATTTGACCCATTTTGTAGGGGGCTGACATCACTAAGGGGACTCGGTACCTATAGGCTACCTGTTTGAGATTGTGAGAAATTCTGTGTATATACGGAACCACCACCACTCTTTTTTTGTCGACATTACGTGCAGCTTTTTCACATCCTATTACTTTTTTTATCAGAGTTCCTACCACCTCAGTTAGTACCTGCGTTGGGAACCCAGACGCTGTAAGCCTCTAAATTTGAGCATTTAAACTGCTTTTGATGGTGTGGAGGCATGACTTCTTTAAGGCTGAAGTAAGGCAGGAAAGAGTTATGCCTCTTTTTACGACTTTGGAGTGCGAGGACGTATAGTGTAGTAACCCTTTTCTTGAACGGGGTGAAAATGACAAAATGACCAGCACAGGTGGTTTGTTTGCAACGACAGGGAAAGGTCTAGAAATTGCAACACACCTTCCTTAGGAGTTTTACAGGTAAAACTAAGTCCTGACCCGCACTTGTGGAAAATGTCCATGATGCTACTAATTACATTATTGTCCAATGTCTTTCGGTACACTAGCAGGAAATCATCAACATACCTAAACACGTGAAGAACTGGCATAGACGCTATGGCCGTCTTAATGGCACGGTCGACCCCCGCAAGAAAAATATCACTTAGGACCGGTGCAATGCAAGAGCCTATACAGACTCCCGACTTTTGCAAAAAAAAACCGTTTTGCCACCCAATGAATGTCGAATTAAGATAGCAATGTAGCAGCTCAAGAAAACTTTCTATGGGTACACCACTTCAGTTCCGGAACGAGAGCTCACCGTGGGACTCAATGCATGACTTAACAGAGGCCAGTAGATGTTCATGGGGAAGCGAGTAAAACAGATCTTGAACGTCCACGCTGAAAACACCATGATTGGCCAGTTCATTGTTGCTTAGAACTTCAACGATGGCTTCCGAATTGCAGACTCTAAAGGGATCCGTAATCTTCACACCCGAAAGGTGTTTTTGAAGATAGGCCGACATCTGCAGTTGCCACGACCCTCTTTCGGTGACAATTGCTCGGAAAGGGCAGGCTTCGGAAAGGGCAGGCTCGGAAAGGGTGGCGAAGTGTTCTCCGATTCTATCATTAACGCACTTCCCCGTCTGGCCAACATAAACCCTACCGCAAGACAGGGGGACCTCGTAGCTAACCCCTAAGGCCCACTGCCGGAGCTTGGTGGCATGACGCTTGCTGCACACCCCCCCCGCATCACCCGGCACTCCTGCATTGTTCATTCTTTGGCATAACTTGGAAAGTTTGTTTGGGGCGCAAAAAGCTACAGGAATGCGAAACTTATTTGCAGCCTTTTTGAGGTTGTGAGAGACCTTATGTATAACAGGCAGGACAACAGGTCTAACTTCAGGCCTTGCCCTCTCAGCCTCCTCTCCCCTGACAAGTCTCTTCAGTTTCTTAACCAACCCTTCAGCAACATCACATAAGACCCGGAAAGGGAACCCCACATTCTGCAATCTGTCTAGCGGCCAACTGAAAACTAAAACTCATTTTGTGAGGGCAAGATTTTTTCAAGGAGGCAATTAGGCAATTAGAGGCAATTCCCCTCTTTACGGGCGTCGAATGGGCAGAGTCATATAGGAGTGGCTTTTTCTTTGATCGGGGCTCAAACGCCAAACAGACATGGTCACCCTCAAAGAAAAGACCCAAGTCCAAAAACTGCAGGTGCCCAGCGCTTGCGGTTTCATGCATAAAACTTAAGCCTTTCGCACAACTCTTAAAAACCTCAAGCACTCCAGACACCATACTACCCTCATTAACCTCAACAGGATCTCTGTTTAAAACTAGAAAATCGTCAACATACCTAAAAATCTTGAGCCTGCAATTCTTTACCAACAACTTTTCTATTGCCCTATCACACGAAGCAAGAAAAATATCACAGAGTACTGGCGCCACTCTCGATCCAATGCATACACCTCTTTTTTGCACAAACAACTCCCCTTCAAAAAAAACCAAGCTGCTCTGGAGGTAGCAAGTTAGCAACTCTACCTCCGGAACATAGGATATAGTCCGGGAGGTTTTTTATGTCCTCTTTGCTGCTCGTGCACTCACCTGTGCACGATGTGTCTCTTGTGCAAGTACTCGAGGGCAAGCACCGCTTCTGCCGCGTAGAACCGTGCCATGCCTTCATCGAAGAAGCCCAAGGTGTGCAGGAGCGACTTGACGTCTCCTCCAATCATGTACTCCATCACCTGAACGCACCAACAAACCAAGACTTTCGCTCAACAGGACGGAAGCTATGTCGTTCGCTACTCAAAGACAGTATGTCCCGAGAGTAGACGAGAACTGGTGAATGCTGAGATGGGGCTCTGCAGCGAGCGCAACACACACCAAGCTCCTCGGAAAAGGTTCATGCCAATGAACTCAATATTAATCGTGCCCCAAGACATCAGTTTCGTTTTTCAACCTCGATTTTTTTTTTTATTAGAGCATAAGTTTGATTATACAATGTACCTTGCATTGCATTTTACAGGATCTGCGTGATGTATCAAGTGAGATTAGATCCATTTGGTGCTATAGACAATACAGGCAAAAAGCTTTCTCTTAATCTTGTGACCACCTGCCAGTTTGTTTTCACTTGTGACCTTACTTCATATATATGGCAAAACTTGTAGCTTTCACAGGCCTCTAGCATCGCAAGTTGCAAAAAAAAAAAAAAAGTTCTACCACACATTCTCAGTCTAAATGAGGAATACGACAAAACTCGTCACATGGTACTACCACCTGCTAGATTCTCCACAAAACTTAAGGGGCAACTCCGCTTCATTTTTGTTTTTGAAAAAACAATGCAGTCCTTTTCAGTGTCACTTAGGAACACCACACGTCAAATATTACAACCTAGATCTGTCTAAATTTTCTTAAACGATCTGGCAAACTTTGCAAAGCGTCAAATTGCCAAAAACGGCCGACCCTATCGGGCGAATATAGGCGCAGCCAACGGCGCAGTCAAGGTTACGGCATTGACGCAGCCAACATTGAGCTAAATGTCATCACCATTGCCCCTTTTTGTTTGTTTTTTCTTCTCCGGGCAAGCGTAACGGGCGACGTCAGCAACGTTTCCTCTCGGCGCCCAGCAGTGTCCACGTGACTGGCATAACGCGGCTGCACAGCGCACTTCTTGGGAGCCGTTCCGGTGTCTGCCCATCCCGCTGTTACCACCGTCTTCCGCATCCCAACTGCAGTCGTCGTCTCACCGTTTGTGATTATTGTCTCTCAAAGTTTCGTTCACACTATGTGCGCAGACTGATGCCACAGTTGTGCAGACGTCGTCGAATGTCGCAGACACCAAAACATGGTGAGGACTGCGATGCAGACGACACTTGCGCCTGGCACATGCCCAACAATGGCCCACCAGCCAGCTCCAATCCCGCCAGTCGTTGCGTAGAGGATCATGTGACATCTCAGTGCCACGTAATAGCCATGCTTTTTGCGGCCTAAGGCCAATGTTGCCAGGACAGAGCCGAAGTTTCGGTTTCAATTTGTGCTCATGCTTAGAGCAAGATTACACAATATATATTTCATTTTTTGCTAAGCAAGTAGTATAGTGTCTTTTATTAGTGCTTTTTAATGTGAAATCACTCAATATCCCGAAATTTTCGGAATTAAGCGTATTTGCCCTTTAAAGGGGTACTCCACAGATTTTTTCATTGTCTCCGATTTGCTTGAAATTTTGGTAAACTAACCAACAAACATCGCTGAAATAGTATCCCAAATATTAGGTCAAAATATTGTTTTTTCGCAAAGTTATTGAATATACAGTTTTGGTCCTCACCGTGTTTTTCAAACTGAAAGTCTCTACTGGCAACAACAAAAAAGTGACGTCAGTGGAAGGCAGGGGTTCACTTTTTGGACTGTAGAAGTTGTTCCCAACGGATTCAATGCAGTTTCATGGTGTCCAATGAATGCTTTGGAAGTTCGCTCCAGTATCCGTGCTCCAGCACGGAACAAATGTTTGGCATATTCTATTTTTAGACTGCTTGCTCGACTGGCAAGCCTGCCTGCCACTGACGTCACGGCACTGAAAAGTGTGCGTATATTTGAATGTTGGTTTTTGCATCATTTTCATTTGCCGATTTCACAATACCTATTATGAATTTCGCGATACTAAATAGCATACCGGAAAGGCTAAAGGCCGGGGAGTCAGAAAATATAGTTAGTTGAGGTAGCTCAAAAAATCTGTGGAGTACCCCTTTAAGGCGCGTAAATAACGAGATGTGCAATTCTTGCGCCACTTTACATCTGTGCTAGCTGAGCAATTGTTCGCATCTGCTATACTCTGTTTCAAGATAACTTGGCGATCTGTGGAGGCTACAACCCCGCGACCCAATGACAGCGTCAGAGCGAGCTACGTGACAATACGTCACGGGAACGTTTGTGTCACAGCACCGAATGCGAGACCAGGAGGTACAGGCTGTTGTCTGCTGGCCAAGAGTCGTCTGCTGCAAAACCAGCAAAATTCGGATGAACGTCCACTGCCGCAACACTGCCATCCGCTAGAATAGCGAGCTCTTTGGGAACAGTTCATGAGACACCCTTACGATCAATTTGCCGGAGAATCTGAAGCTAGTGCTAATGTCTGGGCGATGCTTTGAGCAGAAGCGGTTGATTACACTGCCACTATCATTCAAACATCGTTCAAAAGCCATGTTGTTCTCGGAAAAAATGGGGAGCGGATATCGATGTGGTGTCACTTTTTTGGTTCAAAGATACTTGAAACTCAATAATTGTTGAATATTTATTCCTTATTTTTTATATATTCTTGATAGAGATGCAGTTGTACGAGTTCGAATTGCCGTTACAAAAAAAAGAAGCCTAAGACTACTTTTTGTCGCAGATGGCGCTGTTGCTGTGGCAGTAACGAAGCCTTTGTGTCCTCGACCATGGAGTGTTGTTAAGTGCCTTGCTCCGACGTTCTTATTAGGGTCGCGGGGGTCGCAGCCTTCACAGCTCACCAAGTTATCGTAAAGCGGAGTATAGTTCTGCCCCCAGCAGACGCCAGTATGTCGTCAGCCAGTTGACGTGCGGTAGCAGACGACAGAGGTGGAGAGTGTGCAACAAGTGAATGCCCCCCTCCACCTGTGCTAGTTCAGCCACTAATTCAGTCTGCTAGTCGTGCCACTAGCAGACGTGTGAAGGTCGTCTGCTAGTCTATGTCCGGTAGCAGAGGACACAGAGGCGGAGAGCAGTGCAACAAGTGTATGCCCAATAAAAAAAACGGAGTACCAGATAGACGCTGACGCTTGTCTGCAGGGAGTAGAAGAGGTGCACAACAAACGGACTTTGGCTCATGGCAAGGGCGTTCCTCTCGGCCAGCACTGCCAATGGGAAAATAAAAAAAATCAGATTAGAATGAACTCGAGCAAAATTAAACAGACGACGGTCTCGACAACGATTGGGCAATCAATTTGGCAAAGACTAACCCTGGTCGACCATGTTCTTGTGGACCATGTCAGTCTTCTGAACCACTTTGATGGCATAGAGCTGGCCTTCTTCTTTGCCCTTCTTTTGTGCCAAGTAGACTTTGCTGTAAAAAGAAGATGCTACCGTCACTTAGTCTGGGTAGAAAGTCAAAATTTAAAAGAGAGAGCAACTCAAACCATAGAGGGCGTCTGCAATTTAATGGTGGACACCTCCTGTGCAGGCTGGTCGCAGATGTGCATGCGTCGTATTGTCGCGGGGCGGGGAGGAAAGTGTGCAGAGAGGCTAGCAGACGACCAACGCGCTCTTCCTCTCCTTGCAGCTCGTATTGCAAACCACGTGACCCCGATTGAGCAGCTGGAAATGCTCATTAATCTAGGCACTCCGAGTCTGGGTCGTTATGGGCAACCCAAAGTTCTACCGGCGGCAGCTAAAGTTGTCTGAAAGGCATATGAACCGTACAATTAGGAGGGTTTCTGGAGCGTCACGCATCTCTAGGCGGACTGGCATCCTTCCGAGAGATTTGTGGGAGAGGGTACAGGGGCTCGGGAGCCAGATAATCGAGAGGTGGGGAGAGGGGTTGGATTGGATCCAAGTTGGACTTGCTGCTCATGGCACAAAAGCTGCGGTGGCTAAGGAGCACCTAAAGAAAGGAGAGGTGGAGCATTGCAAGTAGCACAGGAAGAAAACAACCTTCTCTCTTTTGCCCCCATGAATAGCAACTATTCATGCATACACAGGTCCCTTCATAGACCACAGCTTTGGGTGCATACTTTGTGCCTATGACGGACTGTTTTAGTGCCTTAGCGTCCAAGCTCTAGGTGTTTTACTCTATCCCAATGGCGCACATACAAAGCCGCTGACTCCACAATTCATCTTCTTGCACACCTTGCCAACGAATAGTAACTAATTCTGTTGCTGCTGAATCAAACGTCTTTCGTGTTGTATGTTCTCCAACGTGACTTGCTCTTTGGATATCACTTATCTTGCTAAGAAATGATCCAGACGAAACAGATGGGCCTCAGACGTTCATGAAACATCATGAAAACATTCATGAAACAAACATGTCTAGGACATACATGAAGCATTATGATGTAACTTGATGCTTCCCCCGAAGCATGTGCACTGTCGGAGAAGCAATCTTTGACACCGAACTATTCAGTTAGGTGTGCAATTCAACAAGTCTTTAATAAGCTACATGCACTGACCCATTCTTCTGACTTCCAAGGCATTGGTGCTTAGCTTCTTAGGATTTCATTGAAACAAAATAAATGCATTAAATAAATATAAGCTGCTGAAAAAGTCCCACTCACCCAAATGCTCCTTTGCTTATGGGCTTTAGTACGGCGAAATCGTCGATACTTGGGAGCTGCGGAGTGAAGGAAAAAAAGAACGTTGGAATGACGATCCATGCTTGCTCATCCGTTCTGTCAAAGATTTTCCGACACAGCAAAAATAATATATTGTACTGAAGTTATTGCAGTGGGAAGGAAAGCCTTCTTACCACTAAAACTAATAGGTGCAGTGCAAAAAAAAGAAACAAATAAATAACAGTAGAGTAAAGAAAACGAAAAAATGGGCCATAGATTTTTATTTAACTGTAATAAACTTTATAGGGGGTTTCGCATACCCCAGTCATGGACGTGATTATAATTTTAAATTATCATAGCGAGATAACTTCCACGGAAAGTTTGCAACGTAATATGACAATTTTTTTCTACATATAGTATTTGTAATTATTAAAAAAAAAGAATTAACTCCAGTTTGTCGGTGAGCATATTTCGAAAAATGGCACATTGAATGTTAATTTTGCCCTGTATATATACTGAACGAAATAGTTTGTATATCATTTATTGCTATTTGAGAGATATCCACACGGGGGAGGCCCTTGGGGAAGGATACACGCAACATTGGCGGTTGGCAGAACTCCCTCCCTGGCTCCGGCATTCACACGGACGGCGGAGAGCCGAGAGGGATGCCGGGGTTACCAGAACCCCTGAACTGACGATTTCCAAAAACGGTCCACTGCAAAGAGATCCCCCGCCACAGCAGGGACTGTTTGTGCAGTCCGAGCAAAACCTCACCCTTCCCTCACGGAGGTCGACGTTTGAGTGTGTCCGTGCTACGTCGTTGCCACACAATGCGCAGCACTGAGCATCGCGTGGCAACACAAGGGCAGGTTCTTCCCTCGTGTTACACACTATCTAAGGATGTCCGTACGCGATGCGCACGTGCGGACAGCATAGTTTCTGAAGAGAAGAGAAAATTCACAAGTTGGAATGAACGAAGACGAAGAGGAATTCGTCTGCCTTGTCGGAGTTCTTTCACTACCCATTCGGCTAACTGTAGGGGGCATTCACCGACGTAATTTCGTCTACATTTTTGTTGTTGTGAGCAATCTGGTGCTTGCCAAAGATGAGCATTCCAAGGATTCGCACGACACCCTCGAATGCGTAGTGCACAGAAGCAGTCTCATCTCGCTGGCATCATCCAACAAAATGGCAGATTAACAACAAGTGAATACCTTCTACAGTAATTGGCAAATTGAGGATTGAGCTGGCTTTCCGCCTTTATTAAGATTTCGTCGCACGCGCGAAGCCTAGCAGAAGGTTATGAATGCATGCTGGAGGCGAAGCTTCTGCACTCTTTAATGTGTTGAAAGTAATTTGTTATACGAAAGCCTGGACAGCTCCAACTTTCTTGTCCGACTTTCCTTCAATATTCACAGATACGCCCACCACTCGCAGGCAGCAAATTTAAAAAAAAAGTTTAACATCTTGGAAATTTGAGACTGAGGAATAAAGAAGGGACGACACACACAGCTCTCGAGACCACGTGTGCGTGTCGTTTCCTTTTTGGTTCCTCGGGTTTGGGCTTCCAGGATGTTAAAAGTTGAGCAGCTCGCCTGTACCTTCTGTTATTTCTAAATAAAAAAAAAAAAAAGTTATTTATCTAGACAACTGGTTGTGCAAGGCCATTCTTTAAAGGAAAGGATAGGCCCCGCGTTCCTGGGTTGCGGCTGCTTCAATCCGGAATCCAAACCCCCCCTGACCCTGATCATCCTAATCCCCCCCCCCCCCCCGCGGGATTTATGCCACTGCGAAGCAGTGACTAGATAAAGCAGTGCAAAGAGGTACAAGAGGAAGAGACAAACCGGACAGGACAGAGCGCTGACTCGCAACTATGTATTTTTTTACTGATAGAGAAGAAGACAGACAATGCACATTGTTCCACGCGTTCACACGCTCAAAGATTGTAAAGAGGAGCATTGCATTAACATGTGTAGGCTCAGCACTGAAGAAATCCTGCTTCCACACTCTAGGGGACAGCTTCAAGTTGCAAACTGACAGACTCAAAAATGCGGGCTTTCCATCGACATTGTTGTCAGACGTGGCAAGCACACTGCTCAAAAGAACAAAGGGTAACCAGTCCACAAAACGCGGTGTGGAAAGGAAGCGGCCAGCGGAATTATGTGACACAGAGTGTCACATAATTTAAAAATGTGGGGAACCGCTAGGAATTCCAGTGGTTTTCTCGGCCCCACAAAAAATGAGTCAGATTTGTCCCCAAGCCAACGTGAAGGCAGAGGGAATCAATAAGAACACGTCCAGTAAGAAGCACGCCACGCAGTTTGGAATCCCGGACAAAAGCTCACCGGACGAAAGCTCACCGAACAGAAGCTCACTGCACAAAAGCTCACTGGACAAAAGCTCACCCACTTTTTCACAGACCCGGACAAAAGCTCACCGGGAGAAAATTGCATGTTGGTCTTAACACAAGTGCGGACAACTTAGGTGCATGCGTGAGACACTAAAATGCTACGATCAATTAAACCTGACAGGTGCCTGGTTCGTTGATTAGAGTGGAAACAAGTTTATTTATCGATTGGTAAGAAGCAAATGCAGTTCCCTACTACCTCCAACTGTCTTCGTAGATCTGGGTGTACCTGGAACCCCTCGCAAATATTTTTAAGACGATTCTGTAGTCGCAGAGTGGTTTTTCGCACCCGCTTCACTGGGGGCTCACCTCTCCAGGCTTGCGTCAATGCCATGGCAACAACGAGCACCTGATCTTGCTGTAGGCATTCAATCAGCCTCCAGACGCTTAGATGGGAATGGCCGACGAGCTTCTGGAACCTGGCGTTCCATCCTTCGAAGGTGTTGTTCGTCCAGTCTTTATCCTGAAGAGTGGCATCGTACATATTCCACGGTTCTGGGGGAAACTCCGGTCGTCGGCGGCGCACAGTCAGGCAAAGGGAAGAATTTGCTCCAAGTGCCGCCGCAGAAGGAGCACGGAAGGGGCCGTTGACATACGTGCAATCAAGTAGTACAGCAGGTCGCCGATGTCACCGGTAGACTTTTCCCTGATGTAGGTTAGTTCTTCGAACACAAGCTGTGGTGGAAGCAATGCCAGCCTATCCAAAATCCCGCACAGCTTTCTAAAGTGGTCATCTGTCTTGTACTTGTCCAAAAGGCCCAACTCCCATTCCTTCAATATATTTTTTAAAAATTCGCAACTCAATGATTTGTATAATACAGTTTTGCTTCAGCTTCCCTTTCGTATCCCCCTGAGATAATCCTTGATTTCAAATACATTCACGACCCACAATGAAGGAAACAATATATTTTTCTTAGCCATTCACTTCAAATATTAACCTGAACCCCCAAAAAACCCATGCATTAGAAATGAAGAGACATTCTGCCTAACCTTTATGTGTGCGTTTAGCGTGACATATGCACAATGAAAAAGTGAGGTCACCGAAAAGTGACTTCACTTCTTCGATCGCTTTTCGGGTTAAAAACTTGGATTCACGAAGTTTCTTTGGCGTGGCACAAGGGTGCTCTGGCATACCTTGATTCAATCAAGCTTGATCTTATCAGCTCCACTCAATTTCGGCAACCGAGATTGTTTTCCCAAACCGTTGCTTATCTGTTGACACCTTTGCATGGGATGGGGTACCAATTCTCCTAAAGATGGTGCAATGTCCATCGCGTCCGCACTTTATCCCAGACCGTGTTTCGCCCTGGTAGCCAAAAAAAAAATTAGGTGAGCTTTTGTCCGGGTCTGTGAAAAAACGGGTGAGCTTTTGTCTGGTTACCCGCAGTTTGTGCCATGTGCAACGGGCGTTGTGTACAGCATTCCTTTCTCGTGTGGCCGCACCTACATTGGGCAAAACGGACGCTGCCTAAACAATAGGCTCCGTGCGCACAGGTACAGGGGTGCTATGTTGCGCTTTTTGGACTCCCAGGAGACTTGGAAGAGGGAAGTGACGTCAACGACTAGAGAAACGCAGATTGCATGTTGACAGAAGAAAACAAATCAACATCCAATCTGCATTTGCTGCATTGTTGACGTCACTTCCCTCTCCCTAGTCTCCTGGGAGTCCAAAAAGCGCAAAATAGCCCCCCAGTACTCTCTCGGAGCCACATTGGGAGGGCACCTTTCAGTTCACTATGAGGAGTGCCTGTGCGAACCGTCTTTCAATACCACCACGATTTTGGGAAGGCGCAAAGAAAAAGTTACCCGTGAGATGCTCGAAACATTCTAGATCCACAGCGGCGAAAAAACTGCATTAGCTCAGCGTCAGTAGCTTTGTCCAGTAAGGAGCTAGAATACCTGAAACTGACAATGAAAGTCCTGCGCGTGCAGTAAAGCGTAGAAATCATCGGTAGAAGACGTGCGTGTGAACGTGTGGAACATTGTGCGTCGTCTTCTTCTCTATTACTAAAAATACATAGTTGCGAGTCAGCGCTCTGTCCTGCCCGGTTTGTCTCTTCCTTTTATACCTTTTTGCGCTGTTTTATCTCATCATGTTTAACAACTACCAGCTAGCCCAGCTCTCAACCTTATTGAAGCAGTAACCGTTTTATGCGAAGTGGAGTGCTACCCCAACTGACTTCCAACGCCACAAAACAAAGTAATTGAGACTTGCCTTGACGAATGGCTTTCCTCCAGATGGGTTCTTTGGTGGAGAGTTCTCTGAAGTGTCCATGCCCAATGAAATGTAAAAAAGTGCTCTCAACGAAAATCGGGTCGTGCGTTGCGGTACTATCTACAAAACTTCGCCGTCTTTGATAAGCTTTTTTCTAAACAAAAAATGCCCGCCGCGAATGCTAGGCCCAAAACAACGCGACAGTATCAATTAAAATACGTGGATTAAGCGTTTAATCCACGGCATTTAAAACAAGTTATTTAAATCGGTCCTAGCATGCGATTTAAATAGGAGCCGTACGGCCGTGCATAGAGTTATTACAATAAACGCTAGAGGCTCAGCTGGCGCTAGTGTCTACGGGACTTCCGGTTGCAAATTGAAGCAGACAGCATGCAGTCTACTTTTCCAGTCTTCCTGTGTATTCCTATGGGAAAACGCGCGTGAATTTTGTCTCTTCGCCGGTAAATAACATGAATAACTTTTGTTATTTCGGTTGTACCGGATAGTATGTACCTTTATTAATATGGTGATAGTGTAATTGCTTGAGTTACAGCATTTTTTTCTTTACCACTGAACGATGTTAAACTTCGCTATATTTCAGGCCCAAACCTCTGTTCCATGGCAGGTATGTAGAAACGAGCGACGATTCTAAGCAAAACAACGATCGAAAGGAATGCAAAGTGTGTTCAAAGTTCGCCAGCATTCTGTTGGTGCTTATATATTGTTAATATGCCCGCCCTGTCACTATATGAAAATGACCCCGGCGTGCATCTTTACGAGTGATTAAAGAAACGTTCGAAACGTAAAGAATAAAGTACGTGGGCTACTAAAGGTGTGTTTTCTTATTATTTCCTATGTCGGGCAGTTTTTATCGGGCACCTGTTCTCTGGCTTTCACCCTATTTGCAAAGATTTGGAGCGTGCGGGTAATGATTTGAACCCAGAACAAGCATCTTCGCACATATTCATGAGCAGAAAGAATAAAGCAGTACTTATTTATTGTAAATCGGACTGTATTACGTGACTCTCAATTTATTTTGATCGTCTGCAAGCACGAGGAGTTACTTATCCAGAGTTACTGCGTAGTTCTTGCCGTCTTTCTTGGTTTTCCACATGTCCTTCGTTCGTTTGGCACGTATATCCCCCATGCTGGAAAGCGTCAACGCCGTGTTCGCGCTAACAGTGTCCGACAGTGCACATAAATACACGTACGATGTGGTTTTAACACCGTTTTTCATGCCACGAATTTCAAATAAAAATGCTGTAACTGACCAATTATTTCGTCTGCGTGACTGAGAAATGTTCCAATGTGCCTAGTACGTGCAAATTATTCGTGATATTTCCTCTTACAATCGAGCGCCGAGAGAAAATGCACTCGCTTTTTCCCATAGAAATGCATTACCGGAAGTCAATTTCTGACTGCTTGCTGTCTGCTTCAAAATGCAACAGCACACTAGCGCCAGCTGAGCCTCTAGCGTTTATTGTAATAACTCTATGCGGCCGTGCCCTATGTATGGATAAATAATTAGCTGACATAAGCTACCTCTTAAAAATGGGCGGCAGCTTGCGCTACCTAGCGAGCAGCTCACACCACAGTGAATAAGCTCACACTTTCCTCTTTTCTCTGAGGAAGGAAACGGCCGCCGTGCGGCAGCTGCCGTAGCAACTTGCGCAGACGCTGTGAAGTGTTCTACGGCACAGCATCTGCACAAGTTGCTACGAAAGCTGCCGCTCAGCCGCTGCAACTGGCCAGAGCGCCGCGACGGCAGAAATCGCGCAACTCTAGGGCCAAAATCGCTGCATGTGAAACCCGCTTTATACATCATACCAAAGACAGTCTGAAAACAGATTCAAACGCTAGTCACCACGGCTATGTTCCAAATCTTACCCGAGTAACCTGTCTTCTACGTCAGCGGGTAATACCACGTGACATCGCGAGTAAACGATCCGCGACTTGATTTTGGAACGGCCGGGATAATCACCTGGATAGGACGCGGATAACAGCAGCGATGGCGGAAAATAGCAGACGATCTCTTTCGATCATGGGGACGATAACGTTAACCGCTTCAAAGTTTTTCTTTGACAGTGACGACGCGGTTTTTTCTGAGATGGCTCCATCGGTTCCTTTTGCTCACCTTCCTTTTGGGCTGAATATTAAGATAAAAGTTACTTATTCCTTTCAGTTAGACGTCAACATTTTTGTTTTGACTAATCTGCGCAATCGCTGTAAGTCTAGTCCAGGTGCCATAAACAGCCTCAACTCATCGTAATTAACACCGATTACGTTTTGCGGATATTGCTTCCACACGGTGTAGCGGTAGAGCGCATGGGGCTTTCTCAACAGTGGTATGTAACTTACGTTCGCTTTGACGCGAATATGATTATAAAATCACAGAGAGCACTTCGAAACCGCTATAGACAATTTATTAGGGAGGGAGATGTGGTGGGGTTGTTGACTGGTCATAAAAATAAAATCTTCGATGCCTTCCCTGCTTTACAAGCGTTATCCTCTCATTACACACACTCTGGGAAGAAAAAAAAAAAAAAAAAAAAAAAAAAAACCTCCAAAAAACTTCACATTATCTACTGCCTTCGAACATTTTCATCTTTTAACGTAAGAATACGGAGTTCCCTCCAACGCCGAGGGCGAGGATGCGGAGAAGCTCCTGTTTACGCTCGCACTCTGATAATAACAAGTATACCTTCCTCAGGGAAGGTACGGTCTGGATGTGGTGCAATCAACTCCTGCGTTGAAAACAGCAAATTGCAATAACCAACCATAAATGGCTGCACCTCATTCTTTGTTATTTCGAACGTCCGCCGCCAAAGCCAACGGAGCAAACGAGCTTTGACGGCTGTCGGCGCAGGAAGCAGACGACGAACAGATCACGTGACGTATTTACTCGATTTGATCCGGCGTCCCCCCGATCGAGGAGGGTAGCGCGAGTAATTACTCCGGAGTAAACAACCCGCTTCTGGAACGCGAGTTCTGACGTCATCGAGTAAGCGCGAGTAAGTTTTGAAACGCCACGGTACGAAACCTTTACTCCGGAGTCGGATCGAGTAAAGTTTGGAACACACCCCACGAGATCTGAGCTTCGAATGCCGCGCGGCAACGAGTTCAAGGAGACACTTGGCTCGCGGCATTTGAACCACGGACATCGTGGTGATATCTGCAGACTGTCTTTCGTATATGATCCGCAAAAATTGCGTAAATATTAGAAATATTAAAAGGACAACAGGCTCAAAAAGCTACGTAAAAACAGCAGCAAATCGAGTTTGCTGTCGGCGACTTTTCAGCATATCAGGACGTGGTTGAAGTAAACATCATATTTGATTGATGTAAAACACCAAAGCTTGCCCACAGAGAACGTATGACTTACAAAACAAGTTACCACGTACGATCGAGGAACTATTTTATTTTCCGAGGATATGAATCGGGTAAACTAAAAAAAAAAAAAAAAAATACGGTGGCAAACGAGCTCCTGACACCCAGATTCAGCCGTTGGTTGTCAACGTCTCCGGGATGCGCAGCGCCGATCGGAGATGAAGCAGATCCTCCTTTGTGAACCTGAACAGCCGTACGACGTCCTCCTCGTCCATCGACGCTAAGTTGAACGTCCCATTCCTTGCCGCCAACAAGCACCTTCTCTTAGTGCGCAGACAGTCGTAGAAAAGAACGTTTTGTAAATTGTTTTCTCCGAATAGAGCCAACTCCAAGTCATCGTCAAAAAGATCGAGCGTCTTTGTTGTCGGAAAGCTCGTCTGCTTCTTTAGCAGACGAACATTTTAGAACTTCGCAGCGCCAGTGGCGACACGCCATGGAGCGGCAGGTTTTGTATTACGGAAGCGCATTCATTCCAGTAAAAAAACGAGACGAACTATAAGTAGGTATACATTGTTTTAGGTTCTCTATATTTTTAGGATGAGATTTTTATTTGCTTCAGTTTCTGCGATTTGTACAAACACACGCAAATTTGCTTTTCTCGATGAGGCCGATGCAGGTTTCCGTTGACAGGGAGCGCGACCTGTACCGATCGTCTGCTATCGTCTGCAAATACGGTTCCCCCAAAGCCGTTTAGAGGCACACGATCGGTCGACTCGCCCGATCCAAGGTATCGATCGTTTTTGTTTATCGATCGTATTTTGTTCCGGTTCCCTAAAACTCTCTAATATTGTTTTTATACAACCATGCCTCAGCGGGGATTTCAGGTAGCGCGTCCCGACCTAGGCGCATTTTAACTGTGGG